>LTAE01009666.1:2474-18168 GCA_001647135.1 Pontederia paniculata
ACCTCAAAAAACATATATATATATATATATATATATATATATATATATATATATATATATATATATTAAAAAGAACTTCGAGGGTTCCACAGTCAAGCTCCTAGCCTTCCATGATGCAATAATAGAGGTTGGACAATCAGTCTCCACCTGCTATCGCCAATGGGAAACAAACAATGATTTCTAGTTTTCTTGCCATAAATCTTTTCTTTCCTTCAAAAGATGTAGCAAGTTTTCTTTTGGGCATTTGAAGCATCTAATGGTTGAACTTGAAGGAATTAGAAGTTTATTATCCTGAAATCTACGACCTTGATGCATCCGATTACTTTGGGGCTTATGATGCTATGTTGTTATTTCAAGCATGGTGCATGATAAGTAGTGCAATGCCCAAAAATGCGCCTCGCCGCTCGTACGAATCGTTGTCAAACACGTGCATGAAGTGTTCTCGAGACGTTATGGGATAATAGAACTTAACATTGACCAATATGGGCAACACATAAAAATAAAAGCGAAAGACTTGAACATGAATTGAAACATGACAAAAATTAACGGAAGACATACATGATCATGACATGAATAAAATCGATGGAACAATAAACTTGACATAGCCGTCGAAAGTCACCTTGGACACGACATAAACAACATTTTCCATAAAGGTCTCTTAACATTAACTTGAGATACATAAAAACTCGCCTAAAGATTATACATAATCTTTTAGCTACAAAAGTAAAAGACGACATAAACTTGAAAACTTTTTTTTTTTTGAAGAAGCACTTGAACATAACTTGACTCTAAGAAAGATCGTAACTAATTCATGTGCATCGTCCATCATGAGTTGCCTCATCATCATAAACATCATCATTTCTTTCCACATGTAGGATGTAGAAGCAAGAGACAACTGTCCTATTAGAGTATGTAAAGATTGAAGCATGATGGATAATCTCATATTTATGTCATGGCCTATATCTCATGCATATTATCATAAAATAATGCAATAGGGCATTTAGCCCGAGCATATGATCAACATATGTTAATTAATTTTTTATTTACTTTAGCATTTTACCTATCATGTTCATGGCTTAACTTTAAGCTAATCGTTCATCTTGCTTATATTCTTGTCTTGCTTGTACATTATCGATATGATGCACCTTTAGTTCATCTTATCTTTACCAAGCATTATCGATATGATCCACCTTAGACATGAACATCTTACATAACATTGATTTTCAATGTAAAGCCTTTGTGGCTTAACTTTATCGTTCATGTCATTCTTAATTTTTAACTTCTTATCATGTGACAAATCTTAGAAGTTGGACATCTAACTTCAAAATCTTAAAATGTTTCATGTCACTTTATTATCTTATTTTAGTTGGTGAGATTAAGGATGTGTCTTTGCAACCCTTTACCCCTTTAAACTTTTAGGAACTGAACCCAAAGAAGTGCGCATCCATGCTAGTATAGGTGACAAATGTTAACTCCTCCCTTTACTTTCAATGCGCACAAAATTTGTCTCAATCCATCTTTTATTACAATACAACACTCATCATTACAAGCATTATATTGTTCGTCTTTTAACTTAATTATGATTGAGCATGCATATCATTTTTAGGTTCATCAATGGATCACAAAAAATTTAATCGTGAAGACTGAAGACAACTAATACTTAGCATGTTTCATGGATCATATGCAATAAAGAATATGACACGCTCCATCTGATCTTAATTATGAAAAACATATAGGCTTGTAACTTAAAACATTTTAACAATTAGAACTATAATCATGGAACAAGAATTACCTTAGATCGGTTTGATTTGGCCCAAACCAATCGAACCTTGTCTGGGATCAATCAAACCTCCATTGGCCGACCACATCTCGGCGCTCATCCGAGTTTTGGGTCAGTCAAACCTCCTTCGACCGACCTCGTTTTGGCGCCCATCAAACTTCATAATCGGCCGGACCTTTCGTCCACCGACCTAGTCAAGACGTCAATTCAATTCTCAAGTCGGTCGATCGACCTAATCGGTCCGATTGACTTTCTTGAAACAACAAAAATCAAAGACGATTCTAAGGTCTTCTCCTAAGTTTCATATGCATTTCTAATGTAGAATTCTCCAAGTTTAATATCATAAATATGAGGCATTCAAGCATATAGCAAACATCATATATCATTAATCAACAAGTAGCTAAAAAATCCTAACATGGCAATTCTAATATGAACTCTAGATATGCATTTCATTTTCTTAGTCCTAGTTCTTCATCTCCATCATCATTAATCACAATGGTCAAATATTAACTTAAAACACAAGATGGAGAAGAGGGTCACCTCTACGTACCTCTTCTTTGCTTTCCCCTAATCAAATCCTTCTTCTCCTAGCCTTCTTTTCCTCTTCTTTCCCTTTCTCCTTCTTGTTCAGCTGCAAATCAACAATGGTGTGAGCTTGGTGCTGGTTCCATGGCTTCTTGGTGACACAATCAAGGAAAAGAGCAATCTTGGATAGGAGAGAGAAAGACCAAGTAAGAGGGTTTTATACTTGAGTTTGAGTGGGTTTTGGGTCAAATGAGAGGGCTCTTAAGTGGGAAAATGGATCCCACACAATTGGTATAAATGAGTTACCTTTCATACTAAAATTTGTGTTCTCTTGATTAAAGGACATTCTCTCCTGATAGAAAAAGTTTTTTTCTCTCTCTTTTGTTTACTGATTGATATTATTATGAATACTATTTATGGCAGTAAAAACACATAACTAGGAATTCCTCTTTGTTGTAGCCAAGGAACAATTTCTTTTTTCTTTTGTATTTTCAAATTCTTTTGGCATCTTGAATGACAAATGTATCATAAGGTGATAACTTAGAAATGTTAATTGTAGGTCAACTAGGATCATACGAATATAATTATGGCAGTAAAAACACATAATTAGGAATTCCCCTTTGTTGTAACCAAGGTACATTTTGTTTTTTCTTTTCTGGTTACAAATCTCTTGGCATCTTGGATGGCAAATGTACCATAAGGTGATCACTTAGAAATGTTAATTGCAGGGTGGCACTTGGAAACATCTATGAATACTATTAACACACAATTAGGAATTCCCCTTTGGTGTCGTCAAGGGACGATTTTTTTTTCTTTTGTAGTTTCATATCTCTTGGCATCTTGAATGGCAAATGTACTATAAGGTGATCACCTAGAAACGTCAATTGTAGGTTGACACTTGGAAACATTTATTGTAGGGTGAAGGTTTCCTCTCTTATGCAATCATTGGATTGAACAATTGGACAGTTTATTTTTTTGGTTTTGGATTAAGGCAAAATGGAACAAGGTTGCCAAGTTTGAGAGTTTAAGTAGACTTTTTCTCCTCTTGTGAACTCATTTTAAAGTCGTATAGTGAACTCGTAGAATTTATGTACCAAGTAAATTTAATTGTAAAATAATTGATATGCATTAACAATACAAAGTTATAGACATATTTAAGATCCATAGATATCAAAATAACTAATATATTTCACTAATAAGACAAAATATAAAGTAATAAATATAAGTACTATTACTAGGTACTACCTAGATAACAATTGCAACTTTTTTAGGAAAAAAGATAAAGGATAAAAATACACTCGCTGTAATAAAACTTCAAATATATTACTTTTAAACTTCATTCTTAACCATTAATAAATTAGTTAATAAAAATTTAATGTTTTTGTAATTTTTTTTATAGAAATTGAAGTGGTGTATCCATTTGTATATAATCGTACAAACTTGTATAAATTCATATAGGCTTGTATAATTCTATAAGAGTTTATAAGATTTTATACAAAATTTTAAATCAATTTATGAGTAAAATCTAAGAGTTTAAGTTGTATAAAATTTTATACCAATTTGACTTGTTTTATTTACTTAAACTCTTAAGCTAGAGTTTAAAGAATTTACTCTAAAGTTTAACAACTTTGAACTGGAAATCATCATTGGTCAATATAATTAGATATTTTGATTTTTGACATCTTTAGTTTTGCCGTTTAATATTTTAAATACATAAAACCCACTGAATTAAATTTATAGAAGTATCCTTCTTTTGTCTCCACTAGAGGGGTACATATAATCTTGTTTCACTTCGTTTCCTTTTAGATCAACCACTAGTTCTCCTTGCTCTTGCCCCTCGCACCGACCAGGTTGTGCGTGTCTCTTACAGATGAACGCAAAAGGAGGTTTTTTCGAAACATATGCAAGACATGAAATTTTGGTAGCAAAACCTTAGCATATGAGTTGTAATGCGTTGCTGTGCAGAATCATTCCACACTGTTGTTTGGAAATAATATACCATATATTCTAGGCATTGCCTTCAAATGTCCTAACTAGAGTAGGGGGCTTATGTCAACACTTCCCCTCAAGCTGGGATACAACTTAATTCCTGCCTGAAGTAGGACACTTCATTGATCCTTGTGGCTCTTTCCCCTATTTGGCCAGATGCTAGGTGAACAGGAACCTCTGGGCCTCCAAGAGTGGTGCCACCTGAACATGCACTAGACAGTCAGCTCCTGGAGTTCAGAGTTATGTAGCCTTTAGATTCTCTTTTGCTCGAAGTAGTTCAGGCATTTTTTTAGCAATGAACTTTCAGCCACACCAAAATTTACCACATCAGTCTAAGGGAATCATTCATACACAATTCATGATATATGGGATTTTGTAGGTTTCACACAGAATATTTCAACATGGGTATGCCGAGTTCTGGAGAGGATTCCAAGGGGGTATTGGATACCACACGAGGACCTCCACATCTGTTTCTTAGAACTCATTTTGGGAATGGGGAGAGAAATTGGAAGAGATGGTTTTGGTTGTCCTTGCTGATCAAAATTTACTAAGTTTTTAGTGTTACCAATAAACCTGGAAATTATTGCCCTCACATAATAATCTTTTTGGCTGCAAAAAAAGTGGGATTCTTTCCTAGCTTTTTATATATTATTATCGAAACTGATGCAAACACTAGTACGATGGCACTTTGCTTCCTATAATGCCACACCACTAAATTGCCATTCAGATAAAACACAATAGCCTGAAGAAGGACAGTATCTTTAATGTGATTATCCCAATCTGCATCACACATAACCTACAGTTATCAATCTCAACAATTGAGATGCTCACTGATAGTAAGCCCCATTCCAGGGCTACCCTTAAATACCTCAGAATGTTGCAAACAAATACTCTAATGATACATTATAAAAAAAACACACTTATGATATATTTTTGGTGCATTCATAAATCGACTGACACTGAAACATACATAATATCGAGCCGAGTCACTATGAAATAAATTAACTTTCCAACCACACTTCCGTATCTATGTGGATCCTCATAGTTATGTCGTGACACCCTCAAACAGTAAAGTAACTATGCTGGCATATTAATACCTACCTTGTGTCCCAACACTTCTTTGTCAAGTAAATATCTAAGATGACCAACAGCTTCTATTGAAAATTGGATGTAAATGTATCTTCACCTTTGACATTACAATTGAACCATCATCCATAGCAATATTCATTTACATTAGCAAACCAAAATAATAACTCATCATTCTGACTTCACTTCTTTCTTTTTTTAAAGAATGATCAATAATAGATTGTGAAAATCTAGTGTCAGTATTATAGCAGATGTTTGAAACCATGCCCAAGGATATTACTTCAACAGATATATTGTTTGATTGACGAGCCGTATGGTACTCCTTTCGGAAAACATAGTTTTTTTTATAAAGTTTTCGAAAAACATGGTTTTTCTAGAAGGTTTTCTAAAAACATAGTTAGACAGTTTCTCCATGTACATCATTCTTTATGAATAATTCTAAGTAATAAATTTTCAAAATATAATTTAATTATAGACCAATCAGAGTGCACAACTACAGAAATGCTTATAGTAGTGAGACGAGCAATTAGACAAAATTCTTTTAAGTGGTCTAGAAAACAAGTTAAGTACAACCCTTTTCTATCAACTTGGCGTTTTCATTGGAGCACCAGGTAAAATGCCAAGAAAAACATGTTGACCAATGACAATTCAGTCATTTAATATATGTACATAATAGAGATTGATGCAAGGTGCACACCAATTTTGTGTTCAGCACCGTGCATACACTTTCATGCCCTTATGGTCCCAACCTCACATGGCATTTGCACTTGTGCATACCTGTAGCATAGAATGCCTTAATCACGGAAGAAACCATGAAGGGATTAAGGAGTATGTAGAGAGCTACAACTGTAGCATACTTCATAAAATCTGAGGGCTCGGTTGTTGAGTACATCTTTTTTCACATGCATTTTTTTTAATCGTGAATAAAATGATGTCATTGAGCTTCAAAGATTTATGTTGTTATGACATGATACCATAACAATCTTTGCATGGTATGTTGATTGTGGTCAACATGTGCAATTTACTAGCTCAAGTTTTACTGGTTAAAATTAGTACTTGGTGCAACTGTGCAACAATGATAATTAATTAAAGACTGTTTTATCGTTTCTTAATATAGGATGTTAAAAAATGCTTCACTTTTATGGTGAGTGTGTATACAGATAATGGATCAACAAGAAGATATATTCTCTCGGTTAGACTCTTATGCCATGCATGCTTGGTGTGTTATGAACAGCATTGATAGTTAACTTCTGTATGTATTTTTTGAATGGCATTGTCCTGCTCTTATAAACTTTCCATTTACGTGCACAAATGCACCTTAAATTTCCTATATTATGCACAAGTTTCTTGATCTTTGAGAAAACGTTTTTCCTTTGCGTTTGCACCATAGAAATCTGAACCTATTTTCATATCAGAAGCTGAAGCATTTAGTTGACCTGGAATATAATTTACTTGACCAGGAACGGGAATTATTTTCACTGGACAAAAGGGGATCTAATGACTATGGTGCACGAAAGAGCAGCAAAACTGGGTTTGCAAGTATCAAGGTTAATAGATCCCATCTTATCGGAGATCAATATCACTTAGATGATCGACTCCCTGGCCCTGTACTTGAAGCTCGAGCGCGACTTACTGAGAGACTCAGGAATTTTCATCTTACAGATAGCAGGTAAATGGCATTCCATTTTTCTGTTTATGATTTGCAGTTGAGATTATAAATTGAATGCACTATGATATGGAAACTCCAGTCAGTTTGAAATTTGCTGATTCCTTGTGAAAAAAAAGAGATTGGTTATTCGTGTTTCTTGCTTTCCTAGGCTGCAGACCTCAATAACAAGAACATCCACAAATGATAATCAGAATGCTGCAGTAGCTCTCAGGGATTCTCGAGATTTGAAAGCTGGAGCTGCTTCCAAGGTTCTAGAATCTGAGGTCGCGCGTGCAATTTCTTTTCCCCGAAGGGGTCTTATATCATCTTTTCAAGACATGAAGAGGAAGCCTTCCTCACTTAGCTTTGCAGTTCTTCAAAGATTGCAGGAAGAAACTTTTATTGACATCGAAGAGGGCAATGAGATTCATAAAGTATCATTGGAGTGTTCCATATGTCTTGAAAGAATTTCAAATGGGGACAGACTAATTCGGCTGAACTGTGGGCATAGGTTCCACCATACATGCTTAGAGCCATGGGTTCAAGCACATGAAGTATGTCCGAATTGCCGAGCTAGCATCGTAAATTGATTATATAGTATAAGCACGAATGGAGTTTCGTAGTTTACTTTTTTTCAGCTATCATCATGCTGTTTCAGCACTCACCTGATACTATAATATCTCCCTATGTAATACTTATCGGTTTATATCATAATAGGAACTACTACCCTGTCTAAAATCATGGAAATATTTTAACATCTGAAAATAGCATGTAGACTTTAGAATTCCTCGGGGTTGTACTAATTAATCAGGATTTACATGAAACTGACAAGTTTAGTGAGATGCTACATTCGTATTATACTTCTGTGTTTCCTCTTTATTGATTCCTTCTTTACCTCATTTTTCATCTGAAACATGTACCTGTTAACTATTGTCCAGATTTCTTTAACATAGAAGCATACTTGGCGTTCGAATTACTCTTTTCCCATTTTATTTCCTTCCACAAAATATAACGCCGGCACGTCTATGAATGATGTATTGAACAAGAAGCTGAGGAATAATAAGGGACTAGTACAAATTTTTGGTTTTATTTGTTCAACTTTGTTTTATTGGGCACTTAATATTTTAAGGATATAAAAACTCGAGCTAATGCTTCATAAACATGGGTACATTCAATTATGTACCTCTGATACTGATAGCTGTGGTCAGTATTCCTGTTTTCTTTTTGTCCAGAGTAGTTAATGATTTTAGTGCAAGATCCTTTAGAAAAATCTTTTCATGCAATATGCAAAATCCATACGACATAGAGGGGAAAAGAGGATGAATCGTTCTTCAAGTTCAGAGCTTAACTAGATAGTTAAAGAAATTACACAAATATATCATAACAATATATGATCAAAGCTCAGAAAAACAGTCAGATATAGCCAAAACGGACAATATCTCCTCTTATTCTATACCTGAACACCTAGTTGTACTAAAGATCAACATAAACTAATTTCCCTGTAAATATTTGGTTCCTAAGCAACCCAATCAAATAAACGTGGAAGGATGCGATTACTTGAGTTCACGATTGCATCTTTATATATTAATTGATTGATGTATGTGAACTCTTATATAATTGATTAACATACACATGCAAAGATGGGTCTCTAAGACCTCAAATTTAATAAATGCAAACCCAGTCTGTTAAATATTCATATAAATAAGGTGACAAAACTGTGAGCGGACCTATAGGTCATGACGAAAAAGTAATTAAAAAATTATGTTTATTTTCAACACAAGATGAAGCCAGAAATGGTTGGTATGGTCGAGTATGAATGGAATGACTCCCATATTTATTATCTATCGTGTATCATTTGAATTTTTTTTATCATTCAGGATCCATCGATATTCAGGACTATCAACATCTGACTAATTTGATAACTTTTAATCAAAATAATGCCTCTAAGATTCGAACTCGAAACTACTAATTTCTATTTCATTTAAAGTTATCTTTTCCATGTATTTAATTCAAGTGTCATTTCCCTACACTAGAATATAAAATATTATAAATTATTTGTTTTGCATTCATTAAATTATTATCAATTGAAGGTGGTAACTAGTTTCCATCATCCCTTCATTGAAGTTTTGGATCCGCTAATTGAGACAACCTTATTCAACCAATTATATACAGGTACTCTATCTCTATCCTTAATTCTCAACAACCAACAATATCTTGTCTGGCTGCAGACACCATTTTTTTTTACAGAATCAGATCGTACTCAGTGGATGGCATTATTTGATCAGGAGGACAATCATATGACTTTGTCCATCAAACTCTTGTGGTCATCGAATTTCCATGCAACAATTAGAGACAATCTAAATTGTGTACTTTTTTCTAAGCCTATTAAGATTGCCTTGTCCTCCTGAATCAAACTAAAACCATTGATTGTTGCACTGATTAACTTCCACTACAAATTCTCTGGTGGTAGCCATCTACTGATATCATTATCAGTTGGGTGGAAAGTTTTTTTTTTCTCTTGGTGCCTTGATTCAGGATGCATTTTTTCTCGGTGGGGTCTAGTACGCCACAAAAACAAGTAGCAGGGAGAAAGGGAGAGTCAGATCCTTATCTGTACACTGAAGAAGATCAGACCGTTTCTTTTGGGGGTGTCAAAATCAGACCAAAATTTTAGGTAGCTTTCCAGTATGCCTCTGTATTCAGGATCATATCCAAAAGCTGGTTGATTTGGCCCGGCCACACATCAACTCAGGATGAACTTTGTCTGTACCAAATTATCCATGGTCTACTAGCTGCCTTGAGGACGAAGATAGAGGGACTTGTTCTAGGGACTTGTTCCTTTCTTCAACACAAATTACAAGTTGTGATAGTCATGTAGGGAGAAAATATAATCAGAAGAGATTGACTGCTTCACAACATATTTAGCTGAAGACAGTCAACTGTTATCACTCTATGACTTCTTCCAATCAAATCTGTGGATATGACCAGACAAAATTAAGAAATACAGCCCCCTTCGTTTGTTGCTGTTATGCTAATTCTCATTTACTTTTGAACCTTGGCCACATTAGAAGTCTCTCAATCAGAACATCAATTACTGACCAGGATTATAACCTTCTGAAACAAGTAATAATGACACTGTTACATGCGGCCGTATTGACCGGTTCGACAAACGGCAAACATCGCCGGACCTTTCTGAATCAAACTGTTCATGGAGACATGGACACATTCTTGGAAATGTCTTCGGATTTGGCAGTCTTCAGTCTTGGCATCCTTTCATGTCCATGTCCCCTCGTATGCAGCTGAATCCACCTGATCTTACCCCCATGTTCTGGCACATGACTTCCTCTTCAAACAGTAGGAACAAATAAATGCTTTTTGCTGCACCAGCTTTCGAATGACATAAAAAAAAAGGAAAAAGAAAGCATGCATTTAACGGCAAAAAAAAAACCCACGTTCGAATTCTGGTTTATTATTAATTTTTTAGAAAAAGCATAATTTTTAATTATTCTATATTCTTCAATTCTAAAAGTAATTCATGGTAAACTGCTCCAATGTATCAAAAGCAGTCTATATAAATTTACTATATATTTTTTTCAACAACAAAAGGAAGCTCATAATCTAATAAAAAAACAAATAAAATATAAGACTAGTCAAAAGTTGATCTTGCGAGCTTTTGAAATTGAAATATATAAATTATTTGTGATATATATTATACTATTTTTTTTTCTATTTGAAAAATGGAGGTAGTTAAATAAAATGTCCATGAAGACTATAAGAAGAAGCAACATGATTTATTCCTTATCCAAAATTTCCAACACCTTTTAAACATTCCCTTCCACTTCCCGTTTGCTTGACGCATTCGCTACGCCACCTTTGCACTCGTCCACTCCGAGGCCCCAAAGCCCCTGCGCCTCCCGCGGCCGAGTCGAAGGAAATCTCGAGGAGAGCCGGAGGTGATGATGATGATTCGATCCTTCGTCCGGCCGCTGGACCGGTGCTTCGGTCGACTTGGCGGCGGCGGCGGCAGCGACGGCCTCCTCTGGCACGCGGAGCTCAGGCCTCACGCCTCCGGCGACTTCTCCATCGCCGCCGTCCAGGCCAACAACGCCCTTGAGGACCAGGGACAGGTGTTCACCTCCTCTTCGGCGACGTACGTCGGCGTCTACGACGGCCACGGGGGACCCGAGGCGTCCCGATTCGTTAACAGCCGCCTCTTTCCCCACCTACACAGTACGGCCACCACTCCCTGATGTCTGCCACAAAAATGCGATTTTGATAACTTCACAAAATTGGGGATTTTGTCTCCCCCTTTTCCGCTGATCAAAATGTGATTTTTTTTTGTCATTGAAGTCCTAACAGTCCGAAATTTTCCCCACTGCCTGCCGAATAGGATTCGCTTCGGAGCAGGGCGGCGTGTCTGCAGACGTGATCAAGAAGGCGTTCGACGCGACGGAGGAGGAGTTCACGCATCTGGTCAGGCGCTCGTGGATGTCCCGGCCGCAGATCGCGTCGGCGGGTTCGTGCTGCCTCGTGGGGGCTATCACCGATGACATGCTCTATGTGGCGAACCTGGGAGACTCACGGGCGGTGCTCGGCCGGCGAGGCTTCGACGGGAGGGCGGTGGTGACAGAGAGGCTGTCGTCGGACCATAATGTTGCAGTGGAGGAGGTGAGGAAGGAGCTCGTCGCGCTGCACCCGGACGATTCCCGCATCGTTATGCATACTCGAGGTGTTTGGCGGATTAAGGGCATAATTCAGGTAAGCATAGTTTCCTGAAGCGTATCATGATACTTTTGGCTTATTGTTGCTAAATTATTTAATCAAAGTTAACGTAAAGTTATTGTCTAACCATTTTTTTGTCATGTATTTTAATATGAGCTATTTGATTAAGAGAGAAAAAAAAAGAGAAATGCTGAGCACCTCGCTTTTAACTCGGTGTATAGCGTCCTTAACAAAATGCCTCCTCATCAACTTCCATGACATCATAGTAAAAGCAAAACTTTTCTTCTGGATGGAAGTTTAGGTCTGAACCAACTTGGCAATGGCTAATAAATTAATCTGAAGGCATATTATGTAAACATTTAAGAAAGGATAGAGTTTTCAGCAGATAATACTTTGCGAAATATAAAAGTTTTACTGCATTTGCTTCTCATCAGCATCCTTAATTTTAGACCAGACCAAAGCAATGTTCTATTAAATTTTGGTGTTGCAAACTTTGTTCACTGAAATTGACATAATTATTGTTCCCTGTAAGGTCATCGTAAATATTGGACTTTTTCCATGTTGCAGATTTTATGTTGTTTCTGCAATTTATAATCTACTTGTGTTTTTTTGATGCCAAAACATCACACTTCTTTTACTATATATTTAGCTCGCATGAAAGTATACCATAAATATGATGGTTGCCAACTCACGGGCTTCTTATGTGTAGGTCTCAAGGTCCATTGGTGATATCTACCTGAAGAAACCTGATTTCAGCAGGGATCCATTGTTTCAGCAGTTTGTCTCTCCTGTTCGACTGAAGCGACCAGTCATGACCGCAGAGCCATCAATACAGACTCGCAAACTTAAGCCAAATGACTTGTTTCTGATATTTGCATCAGATGGACTCTGGGAGCAGTTAAGTGACGAGGTTGCAGCAGATATAGTTTCCAAGAACCCTAGAGCAGTAAGCTCCATTCAAGTTATAAACTTTTGTGCCTTCTATCCTGCAATAAATAGCAGTCTTCTTAAATGCTCTACACATAATGATATGCAGGGAATTGCAAAGAGATTGGTCAGGGCGGCCATGATTGAAGCTGCAAGGAAAAGGGAAATGCACTACCATGATTTGAAACGCATCAGAAGGGGAATTAGACGGCACTTTCATGATGATATCACTGTCATAGTGATATACCTTGATCGCCATCGGGAAGGAGGTCAGTCCAGGTTAAATGGCAGTTCAGATTATTGCACCAGTGTGCCTGTGGACATCTATGATATTTCTGGGGATCATATCCAGCCTGCTATCCTATTGGATACCTCATGAATATATATAGTCCAACAGAAGGAAATCATTTGTTAATTTTTCGCTATAAATATGGTGCATATGTATATACAAGTATGTGAATGATGATTTTGTGTTTACATACCAGACCACTATTCTAACTATAAGATTGCAGTAGGGGAGGATAGATTTCAGAATATAATTGCATGAGTTTTCATATAATAGGTTAATGGAAGTTGATGTCAGGTGGTTTCTCCACATCGCTTGCTATATTTGTGTTAAATGGGTTGGTACTTGTTTACAGAGAACAGAGTGATAAACAAAAATATCAACATCTTGATTGCATCTTGATTTCTCCTTTAACTTATGCATGTTAACTTTGATAAGATTGCAAATCGCCCTTGTCAGCATAGTTGTTGTCTTGTTGGGCTCTTTGGTCATCGGAGCCAAGAGTCCCATTCAAAATAAAAATTTAAAAATATTTATTAATGTCACGATGTTAGATTAGGGTTAATGCGCGAGGAAAGAAGTTAGTCATTATAAAAGAAATGGATACTCTCTTCTATTAAAAAAAGTCTTAAGATTATTTCTCTTTCGATACAAAAGACCAAAAGTATTATTTGAAGGAGATATATTTAGTGGTCATGAATATATATTAAGAAGTACATTCTCACATTGTCATGTTTAATCACATTAATTTTAAGCTCTAATTGTTTATACATTTACATGCAGTAAAAAGAACATTAAAAAAATGAATTCCTAGTACACGCTCCTTGAAAGAATCCGAATGATGTCCAACACGAACAAATTTCTGCCAAGTGGAAGAGGTTTGAATTTTAAATAAATAATAATATTTATAATAGTTTTAATTTTAAGATCAAATTTACATATTAGAGTTTAAACTGGTTTAGATTTTGAAAAACCCCTATAAATAGACCTTAAGAATAAAGAAATTATCAAAATTTTTATTCTTCCTTTTTCTCAAAGTCTTAGCTATTAGAGCTTGTCTTCGGTGTCGCTGTCAGAGCTATTTCTCTCTTTTCTCTTCCTCTCCCTCCTTAAACTCTATTAAGAGAACATGAAGAAGATCACTAGAAGCAGAGATCGAAGGAACGATGATGAAGATTTTTAGAGCACCTAGAATGAACAAGAAAACCTTACGAAAATAGATATGTACATAAGCGGATCCCTTAGATATGCATTTCTTGTTAAAACAATTGCATGCTAGGTTTTTACCCTAGATAAGAGTGATTTATGGTTATAGTTATGCCTTTTACTCCGTGTTTCGTCTCCTAGAGATTAGCATTGTTTTGCCATATTTGTATAATATCTTCTGTATTGAAAATTAGAGTTGTATTCATTGAAAAATTAACGAAATCTCAGTCTAGCGGTGGAACACGAACCACATCTCCTTGGACACAATCAACATTTGTAGGGATGAAACCCCGACACCACGCCAATAACAGAAGACATGGCCCTAGACAATCGGAACACAAATCACATCCTTCTTGGACATGTTCAACATCCGTCATCGTAAACCCTAGTGCTGCGTCCTTCATGGAACATGACCTTGATATGTCATACATGATCTGGATCGCCTTGACGCACAATACATGTCTTGGATTAAACAAATAAATTGTCTGAAAGGATTACACAAATAAATTATCATAGAACATGACTCACGTCAATTTTGGACATGGACCACGTCGGGTGAAGAAAAAGAAAGAAAAAAAAACCCTAGAATGTGTCGTGATGACATAAAATTTACTCTATGTTTTCATATGCAAAGTTTGCACTTTCTCTATGAATTTTGCATCTATGTATACATATCGTCGCATATTCTTGTAGCCTTTGCATCATTTGAAATTTCCTGGATACAAGTGTATATTTCTACTCCTAAGACTCTTTTAAGTGAAGTTTTGAATGATAATATTTGGTTTCTATTGCAGGAACTTAGCTGAGTTCGTATCACATTTATGCTGGAATATCGAACTTGGGGGCACCTGTGTAGCTGTTCAAACCATGACATCACTACAAATGCCGCTAGAAGACAAATTGAAACAAACTCCTGTAGATTCCTCTACCGACTTTGAAGTACAGATGTAGAAGATTCCTTGACAGTTTCTAGAGCATATTGGCAGAGGTAGGCAAGGGACAAATGACAACTGCTGATTAGAGGAAAGGAGGAAGATAAAAGGAAGTGATAGGGCAACGAAGATGGTTTCACATTCGAGAGGAGAAGGGGCCATCTCCATTGGCACAGAAGGAAGAACCATGAATACATATCAACATTTTCATGCGAGGATATTGAGGAGTGTCATTGGCTTAATTTGTAATCTTTACTTTTGTTAGTTTCCAATGATGAACTCCTATTTTTTAAGTGCTTGATGTGTGTAATGGTGGTTATAGGCTAAACATTTGAGCTTGGACATGGGATGATTTGAGAACTTCTTTTGCTGTTTTGAACTGCTTTTTTAATGAATGAATGTTTATATTTGACTTTCCAATCTTCTCTTGTATAATGTGTTTTCTATATGTGCTGATTTTGATGTGGTGAACTACTTATTATCTTATTTTTGATGGATGGATGAGTCCGAGAGGTAGAACCCTTTCCATTGAGAATAAATAGTGTGTAGTTCTCATTTGCGCTTGTAGGATCTAGAATGGCACCAAGAGGGGG
>LTAE01009668.1:5541-19814 GCA_001647135.1 Pontederia paniculata
TCCACTCACTGAGCCACTTTTATGCTCACCCCTCTCTTCCCATTTTGCAGGTGATGACTGCTAGATATGCTATATGATATGCATGGGTTGAGATTTGTGCATATGTGAGGTCGACGGACTAGAGTAGTCCTGTTAAACTTATTATCATTTACTTATGAGTAGGAAACTTGTATAGTTCCTAACTTTCTATTTGTCTCATATTATTCATCCGTTTTGGCCATACTGATGTGAGATGTTGATTATATACCACATGTGGATTTTTGAGGGCCGGTGTTCGTCATATTCGTATTATGATATCGAGTCATCGTGCTCCTGTGATCACAGTCTCTACATTTTATGGGCAGTTGTCCCTTTTATGTTTATATAAACTGTTGTATACATGGGCATTTTTGCCACTTATCCATTTTAGGCTGAGGTGCTGCCGAAATTTTTGGCAAATCCATAACTTGGATTAGATTTATTTCCATTCTTCCGCAATGTTCAAATATTTGAACTTGGCATAGTAATTTGTCTATATTAACCCCTCGTGACGGCTAATGGTTGACTATGTAGGGGTGGGTCGTCACATGCTGCCTCTTCTTCCTCATGGCCCAACTCGAGAAGAATGGGACTCTATGTGTAGCAAAGTGGATACTCTATTGAATCTAATGAATCAAGTTCTCGACGTATTGAAGAACATCAGTCAATGCCAAAGCAGAGTTGATGAGTTACATAAGGTGGTTGTTCTTCACAATGCCTATGCCGGCTATCATTGGTGCAAAATGGATGATTTCATGAGAGTCGTAGGACATGATCCTGATTTAACTTCATTTCGCCCTTTTGATGATTACAAAGGGGGAGAAAGAAATAAGAGGAGTGATCCCTAAGGGGAAGAGGCTGGCCAAGACAAGAGTGATCATTAGGGAGAAGAAGATGGCCAAGCCATTGAACCTCAAAGGGAAGATGTTCCTCAAAAAGAAAATGCTGAAGTTGAAGAAGATGCTAGCTATAAGAATGAAGTAACATTGCTGAAGTAGAGGATGTTATAATTCTAGAAGAAGAAATTGTCCAACAAGGAGAAGGAAGAGAAATAATAGAAGGAGAAAGAATAGAAGTAGAAGCATAGGAGATGACAACACACCCAGGGGGAGATAGGATACAAGAAACAATTGTCCTGCAAGGAATAGATGAGAAAATTAAGAAAATGATAGAAGATTTTGATCTTAACTATCTGGTCATGGAAGTAGCAAATAATCTAATAAAAGAGACTGCTAACAAAGTTATGGAAGAAGATCTCCCCATTGAAGAAATAGAAAATGCACCTAAGGATGCAACTAAGAGCAAAAGCAAAAGCACCTCTACTTCAACTATTCCTCCTCCTGAAAAGAAGTTTGGAAAAAGCTTCAGAAGGAAGAAAATAAGGACGAGAAGAAATAGATAGATATCTCACTATTATAGACAAAATTTGTGTGCATGTGTTTATATTCTTTTCAAAATTGAAACATTTTGAATCTGAATGTTACTGATGTATAATATTATATGTTTCAGAAATGTGATGATTATGTTTTTGAACCTGTTGTCCAATGATATTTTCTTAAGTATGAATTTTAGTGATAATCTTTAAATTTGATGCATAATGTTCCTGTTCCTGAATTGAATATCATAGATATGCATGTATTAAGGGGGGGGGGGGAAATACTTGAAAATGGAAGATATATGATTTAGGGGGAATAAATCTGGTTAGTTGGAATAATATTTAGATTTTCTTTTGGAACTAACCCTAAGTCACTCCTCTATAATTTGTAATCATCCAAAAGGGGGAGATCGTTGAATCTAAGATCCCGAGATTGTTTTGGTGATCACAAATTAGTGAGGAAGCTTAGTGATACTAATGTTTTTCGATTTCATGTGTGAAGAAGACAAGGTTTTTGCTTTAGTCGATAATAGGTCATCCAAAGGTTGATGAACGGACGACATATGTACAAAGAAGAGTAGAGAAAAATCCTAAGTGTGGAGCGATCGTCCGAAGAATTTGAAGAGGTCGACCGAAGTAAGGAGCAGAGAGCTAAAGATGTGAAGCTAAGTACTGAACAGTCGACCGAAGATGAAGAGTGAACGACCGAACATAGACTTGACTAAGAGAGGTCGCCCGATGTATATGAGTGAAGTCTATGGGCGACCAAAGGTTCGAGGTCAACAGTACAACGAAACGAAGGAACATGCTCTCCACGGTGAAATGGACGCTCTATGAAGAGAAAAGTAGAAGTATTTTGTAGTGAAGGCAGCAAAGGTCGTCTGAAACATTCAGTCTCGAATTAGTGGACGATCTAAGTACTTTAGTTGATGAGGATGGATCGCCGAAGCATTCAGTGTGGAATCAGTGGATGACCAAAGTAGTGCATAAGAAGAAGTGAAGTCAAGATAGGTCGTCCAATGTATTTGTGTGAAATCAGTGGACGACCGAACCACTTCAGAAGAACAAGCATCGGTCATCCGAACTTTTCAGTGTGGAGATCATGGACGACCAAAAAAGTTTAGATAAAGAAAGGAGAGGTCGTCCAGTGTAGCTGAGCAGAATCAGTGGACGACCGAAGCATGCCAGAAGAAGAGAAGAGGTCGTCCAAAGTACTCAGTATGGAATGAGTGAACGACCAAAGAAGCTATAGAAGATGAAGAAAGGACGCCCAAAGTATTCAACACTGAATCAACGAGCCCCGAAGAATGTTAGATGAAGAAAAGAGGTCATCCAAAGTAATTAGTATGGAATCAGTGGACGACAAGAGGAGTATAGAAGAAAAGAAGCGGTCGCCCAATATATTCATGGGGAATCAATCGATGACCAAAGGAGTTTAGTAGAAAAGCAGCGGTCGCTCGATGGATTCATGAAAAAACAACGAATGACCTAAGTAAGCTTGAAGGAAACTGACAAAAGCAAGATAGGTCGTCCGAAGTATCTGATCGTAATCATTAGGCGACTAGTGTAGACTTGAAGATATCAGCTGAAGGTAGAAGCCAAGTAGCAGTCGTTTGAAGTTTTTGAGCAGCAACAATGGACGATCGAAGAATGGTTGAAGAAAAGTGTTCAAGTCAAGAAAAGTCATCCGGAGGTCTGGTGTATAATCAACGGTCGACCGAAGGAGCTTGACGCAGAAACTCAAATGAAGCAAGGGTCGCCCAATGTGTTCAATGAGAAGTAGTGGACGACCTATGGAAGCTGTGCTGATGAACTAAGGCTGAAGTCCGTGACTTTGGACGTCCAAAGGAGAACTGTGGACGACCAAAGATTGAATTCAACAAAGCAGCAGTCGCCCGAAGAGAAGAAGTGGTCGTCCGAGGAGTAGGTGAAAAGGATAGTACTTTCTTTAACGACTAGTTATTGTGAGAGAGTAGTGAGACTGTCTTGTAAGGGTATAAAGCTAATTCCCCAGAGTCTGAGAACTAACTTTGAAAATTTTGATTTTGAAAACTTGAGATCTTAAGTGAGAAGCCTTAGTTCCTCGTTCTGAGAGCATTCTTGTGAGAATCTAGAGTAGAAGGGATTTGTTTGAGTGTTCAAGTGTTGAGCTCAATATTGCAAGAAAGGAGAAGAAGTAAGGGGTCCTTCGCCCTTGAAGAAGGAAAGCTAGTGATCCCCGGATGTCTCGAGTTCAAAGTGACCAAAGCGGGGACGTAGGGCAAGAGTTTCGATTGAACCTCGTCAACAAACTCATTGTATTTGTTTCCTTCTTTGCAGTTAGTTGATTGCAATTATTCTGTGTTTGCTTCTACTACGATAATACAGTTTAGAGTCCACCCCACCCCCTTGGTGCCATCTAGTTCCTACACTAAAGTGATAGCGCATACTGATCATATGTCATTCAAACATCTATTTGCTAAAAAGGGGGCTAAGCCGAGAATAATAAGGTGGATTATGCTGCTTCAAGAGTTCGACCTTGAAATTAAAGACGAATGTGGTGCAGAAAACCAAGTGGTTGAGCACCTATAAAGACTACATCATCTACCTCCATCCTGTATCAATCTTCTATCTATCAATGGAGTGTTCTCGGGTGAACAACTGTTGGCATTGTGCGTACAAGAGTTACCCGGTTTGCTGATTTTGCAAATTACCTAGCAGGAGAAGTATTGCCCCTAGGTCTATCTAAACAACAAAGAGAGAAGTTCCCTTCCGACGCCAAACATTACTATTGGATAAGCCTTTGCTTTTTCAAAGAATGCTCTGATGGACTGCTGATAAAATGTGTTTCTCATAAAGAAACCACAACAATTATTGTTGAATTCACACCTGTTGGTCAAAGGTTCCACCTCAGCAAAGGTCGATACAATGGTCGATCGGTCCGGCGCGGCGGTCGATCGCTCCATGTCACAGAAACAAAGTTTCTCTGGAATGAGAAACGGATGACCGCTTCAGGACAGTGGTCGACTGGTCTATCGCCAACGGATAGTTTCTTTGTCAGAGCGGTCGACTGGTCCACCATAGCGGTCGACCGCTCTGGGCACAGAACAAAAGTTGCTTCTGGAGTGAGAAACGGTCGACCACTCCAGGGCAGCGGTCGACCGGTGAAGCTGCAACGGGTAGTTTTTGTCAGAGCGGTCGACCATTGGAAAGTAGCGGTCGATCGGTGGTGACCAGAATCCTCCAACAACTCTATTTTTGATATCCTATCAAAGGGAAAAAGGTGGATAACGACCATATTGAAGATATGAAGCTATATAAGAGTGTTTAGAAAGTTGAAACAGTAACAAGGTTGGAGATTTCAAATTGCATACTTCAAAGTTCATCCAAAGAGCACTTAGAGCACAAACTTTTTCAAATGGATGTTAAATCGGCTTTCTTACATGGATATATAAATGAGGAAGTGTATGTTGAACAACTTCAAGGTTTTGAAAATACCGATTTTCCAAATCACGTTTTCAAGTTGTCAAAAGCACTTTATGGTCTTAAACAAGCCCCTAGAGCATGGTATGAGAGATTAAGCTCCTTTTTAATTGAAATGATTTTCAAAAGGGAAAGATTGATACAACATTATTTTTAAAGCATCAAAATGAACATATTTTAGTCGTACATATTTATGTTGATGATATTGTTTATGGTGCTACTAATGAAGAATTGTGCAAAGGGTTTGAAGCTCTTATGCAAAAAGAGTTTGAGATGAGTCTTGTAGGTGAACTTAATTTTTTTCTTGGACTTCAAGTGAAGCAAACAAAGGATGGAATTTTCCTTAGCCAAGAAAAGTATACAAAGGAGGTACTCAAACGTTTTGGCATGGAAGATTGCAAACCAAGCTTCACACCAATGAGCACATCAACAAAATTGGACATGGATGAGAATGGCAAGCCAATTGATCAAAAAAGGTATAGAGGTATAATTGGTAGCCTTCTTTATTTAACGGCCTCAAGACCCGATATCATGTTTAGTGTTTGTTTATGTGCTAGATTTCAATCCGCACCTAAGGAAAGTCACTTAGTTGCCGTTAAGCGTATCATGAGATATCTCAAGCACACTAGTGGTCTAGGCATATGGTATGATAGAAACTCACCTTTTGAACTTCATGCATACACCGATGCGGATTTTGCCGGATGCAAAGTTGATAGAAAAAGCACTAGTGGCATGTGTTGCTTTCTTGGTAGTTCACTTATTTCGTGGGCTAGTAAGAAACAAAATTCTATAGCTCTCTCTACCGCCGAAGCGGAATATGTAGCGGCCGGTAGTTGTTGTGCACAAATTTTATGGGTTAAACAACAATTACTTGATTATGATATCACATGCTCTACAATTCTTATGAAATGTGACAATACTAGTGCCATAGAAATGACAAAAAACCCGGTTCAACATTCTAGGACAAAACACATCGATTTGAGATATCATTTTATTAGGGATCATGTGACTCTTAAAAATATTTCTATTGAACATGTTCCTACTGAGATTCAAATTGCCGATATCTTTACAAAACCTTTGAGTGAAGAACGATTTTGTATGCTTAGAAGAGAATTAGGTATGCTTGATTTGTGATTACTTATCAATTCAAATTAAAGGTGCCTTGGATATGCAAGTGTCACTTTTTACATGAATTGAATATTGAAAATGTGTTGCACAACACATACATTTAATTTATAGAGTCAAAATCTTGTTTGAAATCAAAATAAATTTTTTTTCTGAAAAAATCAGACCGGTCGACCGGTTCAGGCGAGCGGTCGACCGGTTCAGGAAATCAGTGGTTGACATCTGATAGAGCGGTCGACCGGTGAGAGCAAGCGGTCGACCGCTACGCAAATAGGCGCCTAACACACTCTACAGCGGTCGACCACTCCGCAAAATGGTCGACCGCTCCGCGCGACTTAAAACATCCCGAGACGGCTGTTTTCTTTCATTTCTCTTCATTTGCCCCTCTTCACTCACTCCGGCGACTTCACACTGTTTCCATTCGGTGATCCAGTCCTTGATGCAAGGTTGTTCGTCTCCATCCTTCCCGGTAGATTCAAGGTCATCTCAAGTCCATTTCCTTTAACTTTTTTCTTTCTCTCTCACAAATCTTTCTCTCCTAGGGTTCTTTTCTTCTTTTCTCCTCATTGTCACATATTTTCGTCAACTAAGTCTCTATGTCATGCTTCATTACTTGTTTTCCATCTTCTATTCTTGATTGTACTTGTTGACCTTTCCTTTAGCTCTCCAAAGTGTTCTAACCCTAGGTGTTCCTTCCCGCCCACCAAGTGTTTGACAGAATATCAAAGAGAACTCTTTCTCTCCTTACCATTGTCTAATCTAAGTCATGAGTTCTAAACGCAAAGCCGTTGCTTCTAAAGGTTCCACCCGGGGTGCTCGCAAGCAAAAAGCCCCAAGTTCCTCCTCCGATCCTATTCGTGAGGAAGAATTTGATCCCTCTTTCTTTGTCAATTCTACCGTGGCTTCCAACTACAAAAAACTCTATGCCTCGCGCAAAGTTGTGCCCGACAAACGAGTGGATTGGGAATCCCTCAAAATGCCCCAATTGCGAGATCTCTTTGATGGCATAGGGTGGCTTCCTCTTCTTGATATTCATGAGCCTATCTATCCTCGTTTGGTGCGTCATTTCTACGCCAACATGTCCTATTCGACAAATAGAAGCTCTATTGATTCGATTGTCCTTGGATCTCCCATCATTCTCACCTCTACTAGTCTTTCTGAGCTTCTAGGTGTGCCCACTACGGGTGATACAGGATTTGTGACACATGTGTGGAACTATCCTATTCCTATCGATAGGGTTCTGGAGCTTGTGTTTGAGGGCAGCTGTGATCGTTTTCCGGCCAAGGGTACTCATATGCTTTTGAGCCCGGTTCTTAAGGCCGCGCACTATCTTTTGAGTCACATTTTCTTCCCTCGTTCTGGCCATCACACTGATCTTACATATCAGGATTTATATCATCTTTATTGTCTTCTGAACCTCGATACTCGTCCCACCAACTTTGGAGCGACCATGATTCAGACCCTGGTCAACACTAAGGACAAGATCCTTCCGGCTCATGGTCAGAAGACCAGTCTATACTTTGGCCAGTTCCTCACTCGCATCTTTCGCCTTAGTGGAGTGATCATTCCTGATGATGAGGAGGTCTTAGAGCTGAGTCCCACGGACATTATTGGTGCTGGTACACTCAGTCGCAAGGGCTTGCGCTATCGCGATGATGAGTGGGTATATGTGGGCAAGGGCAGAAATGCCGCACTCGATTCTGACTCTGAGGAGGAGGCTGAGGATGTGCCCCAGACAGGGGAACCGATGGACACTGATCATGCTACAGGAGCACCTACTCCCCTCTCACACTTTACACGTGCGGACTATGATAGCTTGGCGACTCGGATGGGAGACTTGGAGCTAGGACAGCAGAGGATCGAGCGTCGCGTGAAGGCTTCTCAGGATTGTCTATTTGCCTATCTTCGCTCGACGGGCTTTGATACCTCTCCCTACGAGGACGATGCGGGCGCACCGGATGCTTAGGATCCTTGATTTTTGTTTCCTTTTTCTTCTTCTCTTTTTGATGATGTCAAAAGGGGGAGAAATTAGGACTTTTGGCTATGTATTTTGGTTGGTTAGATTTGTAGGCTTTGGATAGTTCCAAGCCATGACTATGTATTTTGGATGTTTAGTGCATGTTATGATCTTGATCATATTATCTTGACTATGTATTTTTGGATATTTGATATATGTTATCTTGGCTATGTTAGTATGATATTGTCATGCACTTTGGATTATCAAATTGATCATGCTCTTTGAAATGTTTTGGAACTTAAAGTTTCTTAAAGTATGACGGGAAGTGTGTTATCTTCATATTCTTCAAAAGTTAATTGTTCACCCTTAATTATGATTGCTAATAAATGATGAAATCTGTTTATGCATATATTAAGGGGGAGCAAACATTAAGGGGGAGCCATTTCGAATATTTATTACTTTTGATAAATTTAATCACATAAGTTTGCCATCATCAAAAAGGGGGAGATTGTTGGTTCAAAGGTTCCACCCCATGTGTTTTGATGATAGCAAAAGTATGTGATTAAAGGTGTTTAATTGTGTATTAAGTTGTGCAGCTCACAGGTTCAAAACTAAAGAAAATGGGCTTCTCAGACAGAGCGGTCGACCGCTCCAGGTCAGCGGTCGACCGCTATGAAAAGCACTTCAAAAGACTGGTCAGGTCGATACAGCGGTCGACCGGTCCGTCAAAGCGGTCGACCGCTCCGCATCACAGAACCGAAGCTGCTCTGGAATGAGAAACGGTCGACCGCTTCAGGACAGCGGTCGACCGGTCTGCCGCCAACGGATACTTTTCTTTGTCAGAGCGGTCGACCGGTCCATCGTAGCGGTCGACCGCTCCGGCCACAGAACAGAAGTTGCTTCTGGAGCGAGGAACGGTCGACCGCTCCAGGGCAGCGGTCGACCGGTGAAGCTGCAACGGCTAGTTTCTGTCAGAGCGGTCGACCGCTGGAAAGTAGCGGTCGACCGGTGGCGACCAGAATCCTCCAACAGCTCTATTTTTGATGTCCTATCAAGTGGGAAAAGTGGTGCAACGGCCATATTGAAGTCCAAAAGCTATATAAGTCATCTTGGGAGGTTTCTACAAAAGTTTAACCAAGTATTTCACCTTGCATACACAAAAGAGCATCCAAAGAGCATTCTTGAGCAAAAACTTGCAAATTTCTTCTCTCTTTCTCTTATTCTCAAAGTGAGTTCATATTGTAAGAGAGATTGAGAGAGAAGTCTTCTTTGTAATCTTGAGAGAAAGCTCATTATGAAGAGAGGTGTGGTCTTACCTCTAGAGCGGAGAAAAGACTAGTGTTGTAAAAGAGTTCTTCTCCCTATTCGGAAAGAAGAGTTGATAGTGAAACTCTGAAGTTCTCAAGGCGTGAGGAGTCGGATCGGGGACGTAGGCCAAGGAGTTGGGCCGAACCTCGTCAACAAATCTTCTTCTTGTGTTTGCACTTATTATTAATTTTTTAAGTGATAATCTATCTTGTGCTAATTGTTTTGAAAAATGTTTTTACACCAATTCACCCCCCCTCTTGGTGCCAAGTGATCCAACACTCACGTTCTCCCCAGTCTGGATCAAGTTGTCGGGACTTAGTTTTGAACTTGCAAATAAGGCGACGATTCTGAAGATTGCAGCGAGATTTGGTACTCCATTCAAAGTGGATGAGCACACCCTAAAAGGAGATCGAAACAAATTCGCGCGTGTATGTATTGAGCTGGACATGTCGAAGCCCATCAAGCAAGGGATCTGGATCAGATCATCGGACAACGCCCACTTCTTTCATCGGGTTCTCTATGACAACCTTTCTCATTTCTGTTTCTCGTGTGGCAGGGTAGGTCATATGATCACCGATTTCCCTATGAAGCAGATTGAGGCTGAATCAGAGGATACGAAAAAAGAACCCCTACTGTATGAAAACTGGATGAGGTCCTACCCTCCTCGCCGGCGAGCAACAGGAAACGCCGGGGAGGAGATGACACGTGACCCACGTGAGGGGGTACGCTGACATTAGTGAAATGAAGTGAACCCGGTCCGGGTGGAAAGAGAGTTGCTGAATTGGAACACTATCGTTGCCCTACAAGAAGTCAATCTGATCCGTTCAGGAGTTGATCAAGGGTTGGACCAGCATTCGAAGGATGCATCCACAAAGGCCTAGATGGACAGCTCGCATGACTCCCCATCAACAACTCACGTGACTCTTTCGAGGAACGAGCCACAAAACAAGGAGCGCCTCCTCTGTAGCTCCTCTTTTCCTCCACTTAACCCTAAATCTCCCCTTGCAGGCAGCTCATGCCCTCAAGTCACCTCGCCCAGAAAGATGCTGGTAACTTCAGAGAGTGGGGATCATGATGCGCTTGTGTTGAGCATAGGTCGAAAACTTATTTCTGCTGCATAAAGTGAGGACTACACAGACCAGGCCTCAGAGGAGGAGGAAGTAGAGGAGCAGGCAGATTCGGATCTCACATCTTTCGCCCGCGTGAAAATAAGAGGACCAGGAAGGCCAAGCAGCGCTTTTCTCCCCCTCCCCCAACTATCAGATCCAAGAAGAAATATGGAGACAAAAAGCAGGAAAAGGTAAGTATTTATCCTGAACAAAATACCACTAACAACAAAATGCTATGTCAATAGGTCCAGGAGGATGTACAACCTCCAGTATCAAATCAACAAACCCCATGAAGATCATTTTGTGGAACTGCCACGGAGCATCCTAGAGTAAAGTTAGGGATCGACTATCGATCATCATTCGAGAACATCAACCTATTTTGCTTATTCTAGTGGAGTCACACACGGATGGCACTAAATCAGATAAGGTCATTAGAAGGCTGGGTAAAGAATGGACAGGGGCCTACCAACCGGGAACAGGTGCCGCTGATAGCATTATCCTGGCATGGTGTGTGCGAGATTGTCAGGTATTATCGCTCCAAACTACTGCTCAAGTATTGCATGCAATAGTAACCATCGGTAATTTCTCTTTCTTCCTCTCCTGTATCTATGCTAGTTGCTTTCCTTTGCATAGAAATAAACTATGGCATGATTTAGATAAGTTTCAGATTCAGAACATTCCATGGGCCATTATGGGTGACATGAATTGTATCTTAAATCAGGAAGATAAGAAAGGGGGTCTCCCTTTAAATTGACTAAATCCATTAGATCTTTTCGCCATTTTATCCTAAACCAGGGACTTCTGGATGTTCCACTCACTGGAACTCAATTCACTTGGTGTAACAATCGCACCAACAATGCTAGAATACTTTAGGCTTGATAGGCTACTGGTAAACCATATGTGGTTTGCAAAGTTCCCCAACATGACCCTCCAAACTCTAAGTAGAGGAATATCATACCATGCACCAATCCTATTTAACTCCAACATGCATCTTAAATACAAGCCTAGACCATTTAGATATGAACATTTTTTGTTTGAGCATCAAGAACCTTGGGACATAGTTAGAAAGGAATGGACTAGATTTGTTCTCTCAGGAAATGACATGCAACAAGCACTAAAAGTCATAAAAGAAAAATTTTTTCTATGGAACAAAAAAGACTTGGGCAACCTTGAGAACAAGGCAAAAAAATCACAGATGGAAATCCAAGACCTAGAGAGAAAGGATGCTGAAAATGGACTTACCAACCTTGAGTTAAGTAAATTGAGATCCTTATACCAGAAACACGCTGCCCTCCTAAGACAAATTAGTATAAAATGGTGGAGTAAATCAAGGGTCAAATGGGTAAAAGAAGGACATAGAAACACTAATTTTTTTTCATTTGAGTACATTAGTAAGGCAAAGAAGGAATTACATCTCATCAATTGAGGATGCACAGGGGAATATAATAACAAATGAGGATGATATAAAACAATTGTTTGTCCAACACTATAAGGATTTATGGAAACCAGAAGCCCAAACAAACATTGAACCCCACATGTGGCCTCTTTTCCTAAACTGGACAGCTCTATGCACAATTCTCTCACAAACTGCCTAAATAATATGCCTCCAGGAAAGGCCCCAGGGCCAGATGGATTTACAATTGAGTTCTATAAGAATTATTGGGATATTATAGGACATGATGTCTCTAATAGAATAATGAACTTCTTTAATGAGGGGTACATCCCACAGGACTGGACAAACACCTCTCTTATCTTCATACCAAAAAAGAATAGCCCCAAACGTGTATCTGATTATAGACCAATTGCCTTATGTAATGTGCTTTATAGACTGATCATCAAGATATTATACAGAAGGCTCAAACTTGTACTAAGCTCTGTAATCGACCCTGTACAATATGCTTATGTACCTACTAGATCAATCCAAGATAACATTCTAATTGCATAGGAAATCAGTCACTCAATGAAAAAGGGTAGGCAAAAGTACATGCTTATAAAAGTAGACATGGAGAAAGCCTTCGACAAAAGCTCATGGGATGCTATCCTAAATGTTCTAACTCTGATGCATTTCCCAAATACATTCATAAAATGGATTAAGTTATGCATCACATCTCCTACATTCACCTGTTGTATCAATGGCTCCTCTTCTCAATCTTTTAGTAGTTATAAAGGCATTAGACAGGGGGACCCCATTTCACCATATTTGTTTATTCTTGTGTCCCAAGTGTTTACCTCACTCATGACCCTTGAGGAATCAAAAGGCAAAATAAAACNGGTGATGTCATTTTCTTTCAATATCAATATCCAATGGATGACATGAGTAGCAATAATCACCTTCTCTGGTGATGCCAATATCATTCCTTTTAATATACTCAAGTCATCATCAATATATCATTCTCTATTTATCTTGCCTTAGATGAAACAATCATTAACAATCAATGTGAGCCTTTATAAATGCATTGAAGATTCAGATTGTCCTCGGTACCAATAATGGCTAGCAAGGCCATGGGGTCTCTCTCTGACCAAGTCTCTATATCCATACAATAGTTTCCTAAAGAACACAATAGTTCCCGAAGGAACGCAATAACAATAGTCCCCTAAGGGACGCAATAGCCGGGATTCCTCCTCTTCAAACTTCAATTCAATCACAATCATTTCAGCTTTTAAATCCTATCTTGAGCTATATTATCGTTTAAAAACACCTAAACCTACACCGCTCATCAATTCATATTCAATCAATCAATATAATCACATCAATATTCAATCAATCAATACGATAGTTTACGGTTAGGGTTTCGCATCTACCAATTATTACTTTACAAGAATCAGCATCTTCATTCAGTCTGTCACGGCCCGTGATGAGCATATCATGGCTGTTACGACCTTCATATCATCATTCATGATTCTTCACGGCTCGTTATGAACCATCACGGCCCGTTACGTTTCCTTCGTAGCGTCCTTCACGGCCCGTGATGTATCACCACGGCCCATGAACCCAGTTAACGGTGCGCGAGCTTCCAATTCTCATCGTTGCGTTGTCCTTCACAACCCTTGACCAGTTCTTACGGCCCGTGAGGTCTTCACGGTCTATCTTGGGTTGTGATCGGCATCGTCCGTTCCGTCTCACGATCCGCAGCGTTGCATCTCACGGCGTGGCCAACCTTCACGACTCGACATCATGACCTATGATGGAGTCGTCACGGCCGTGCCTGGGTGATTTCTCCATCGTCAGCCCCGTGATTAGATGGTCACCGGCGTGACTACCTCTGTCACGGCCCATGACATGGTGGTCACGGCCGTGACGGGAGTTCTGGGCGAATTCCGCGACCATGACGTTGACTGCCGCCCGTCATGGTCCGTGACATGTGTGTCACGGCCGTGACGGGAAATTTCTGGGCGAATTCTGCCCATGCCGTCCGTCGACTACCTTCGTCACGGCCCGTGATAAGTCTATCACGGTCGTGATGGGAATTTTTTGGGCGAACGCCGGGCCTTTTCTTCTCCGAACTGATCCGAGATTCTTTCCTATATCTACATTAATATATGGGAATATTTAACACTACATTTTTCTATAATTTTCGGTCTTAAAATCTACATTATAAATATTCTTACATTCATGAATAGATTTCCCTAAATCAATCTACATCATGTGACTTGTCTAGGGCAGAAACATTACGTATTCATCATGCGGATTAAACCAGAATTCATGGCATATGATCATCATATAAAATCCATCATGAAAACCTATTCTAAGGGGATTTTCCATGTTACATACAGAAAATCTTAAATATAATCACAATTACATACCGTCCTCTGTAGCCAACCTATCTTCTTCCTTGTCATTGAGCTCCTACTCCATATTGATCTAACCCTGTGAGGAGAGAGAAGGGAGAGAGAGAGAGAGAGAGAGAGAGAGAGAGAG
>LTAE01009669.1:2273-18164 GCA_001647135.1 Pontederia paniculata
AAAAAAATCATATATATATATATATATATAAGAATGGTTGCACAGCTAGGGTTTCGCTAGATCAATCATAACCATGGTGGCCACTACACTCCCTTTGCAATGCTTCATCTCTGCTTTGTTCTCTTCGTGTCCTCGTCCCTTCCGTTAGTCTTCGCCGGTGTCTGCAAGAAGGCATTGTTGGCTTTCAAAGCCACCTTCAATGATGTGTGTGTTTGCCACCTAGAACAATGCCTTCGCATGATGTGACTGGTACGACGTGGAGTGCAACACGAATGGCCACATCATCAACCTCGACGTTGAAACCCACGTCCCTGGCACCATTTCTCCGACGGTCTCTCCATTACCCAGCTCAAGAATTTCCGCTTCCTCACCATTAGTAGGACCAAAGTCTTCGACCCCGTGCCTTCTTTCCTCTTCGAACAAAAACTCGCTAAGCGTTAGGCGAGCTCGCCGGCAATAGTGAAAGGAAGGAAGATATTTTTTAAAATTTTAGTTCTCGAGTATAAAAATGACATTTACTAAATAACAAATTAAATTTAATAATAAATTAGGACGAAGGATAATAGATGGACTAGCGTGTCCGATAAAAAAAATTAGACATATTTCTGTTTAGTTTTATAGTTCAAAATTATATCCGATTTTATGCGTTAGTTATGAGAAGGTTAAAAAAATAACATATAATATTATCTAATAAATTATATTTATAAAAATAGTTTATACAAGATATACTTTGCAAGTTACAATTTTGGTTATTTTTTACAAACAAAAATGAAATTTAAATTGTATTTTTGAAAAATAGTTAATGTATCAAAATCTATGGGCACAATAAAATAATATAAGATGAGTTATTTGTCTTGATAAATAAAAGTAGTCATTTTAAACATTGAAATTTAAAATTGTGTATGCAAATTCTATGTTTATAAAATTTAATAGAATTATATTTTGAAATTCGAGATTGAGTGGCTCATCATGACTCGTGAAACTTTAAAACTTATGTTTACAAAAAGCTCCTACACATCTGCCATTTATTTTTCTTTCCAATTTCCACCTCTTATTAGAAATATGTTTTCTCCGCAGGAACAAATAGCTACTTGCCAGTTTCAGTTCACTTCACTAACATTCTTTAGTTACTTTTTTTATTTATCCAATTATATGTCTACCCTCTATTAATGTTAGTTGAAAACAGACGAAAAAAATTTGATCATTACAATTTAAATTCAAAGTAAAAGAGCTATCTTGTTTAACTTTTTTTAGAGTATTCTACTTTCTAAAGTGATAACAAATAGTAAAAGAACAAATGGACTAAATAAAAAAGAAAAGTCAAGCAACAATTTAAATTTGAGTTCGCTACATAAGCTCCTGAATTATTGCAATTTGTATTATGCATGTATGCAATGAAACATTTTTATCTTCTAAATTTAGCATATGCAACACAATACAACAATAATGGATACATACATGTTACTAGTATAGCACAGCAATCAACATTCGTAACACATTACACAATTGCACGATCAGCATATACGAGACAATCTACATATATTACTCGTTTTCAGTATATGCTATCTACGTAGTTACTAGTTAGAGTAGTAGTTTGATAACAAATTGAGATCAACATATTGTGGAACGAATGACATGCATAAATCAAGATTTGGGAGATGAGACAGACTGTTCTTGCACACTTCATTAAGACAGAAAATTATAGTTCTTATTTTACAGCAAAGTAATTCTAGGATCGATTCTCCCCATCGAAATTCTTGGTGCAACACAATTATTCTGTATATATATAGGTGCAATAGCAACAGTTTCTAGTTAAGAACTAGAACACTCCGGAACTGGAAAAAAAAAGAAACTGGGATGCAACAGCAAGCGTAGATTTTAAACTGCTGCCAGCCTTGGGTAAGTTTCCCTCCTCTGTTACTCAACTGGCATATACAACACAACAAAATCATGCACTGAATTCAATGTTCAATTTCCAAAGCTTGCCACTTCTCATGCAGCCTTGTTTTTCTGCATAAATTATTTTATGACAAAATGTTAGAATTTGTGAACACGTTAATGAAATCTGAGATCTTAAAATAAACTCCTTCCAGTTGCATAAGTAGTAACACATGAATCTGAATACAGTAGTCCCTGAATAACGAAGTTATTGCAATCATATATGTTCCTATTTCCAGTTCTTTTCATGTCAGGGACCAATATATATGCACTGTAATTATAAATTCAATTTGAGAACCAACCTACCAGTGAAGAAGTAAACCAATGATCTTATGAATTACTAGGCATTGCAAAACAAATTGGTGGGTTACCATTCCACTCTTATCCTCCTCAGTTTACGCCATCATTGTAAAACAAATTGGCGAGTTGCACATGCATTAGTGTCATATTCTCATGGGCGCTTTGCCAAAAATGATGAACACACATAACATGGAAATGAAGACCCTAATTTGTAAAAAAGCTCAAAGAGTTGTGTAACCATTAATTTAGTGTAGGAAGGTATGAAGGCAACACTACAAAGAAAGGTACAACTAAAATATAAAGCAGTTAAAGAGCAAAGTGCAATTATAGCCTCTCCTTCTTTAAACCTTCTATCATTATGTAGACCTAATCTTATAAGCATATTGAAGAGAGTGACCCTCATTGGCTAGCATCAACGTTTTCTCATTTTACAGAAACCTCGCTATGCTCATCCTATATGATTCAGAGCAATAACATAGAAGACCTACTACTGCCAAGACCGCTATAGTTTTCATGGGAGCAACAAACTGTTATGCAATAGGACTTGTAGCATAGCTTATGCCTAAAGATATCTGAGAAAACATGGAAATTCTCCATAAACATGAGACGAGGATATTCATAAATTTCATCTTAAAAAGATATTTGCAAACTCCAAAAAAACTTACTCTTTTTTCCTCTTCCATCTGGGCCTTAATGAATGAATATAGTGCAACTCCTGCAATTGCAATGCCAGTGCCAATACCTGTCTGTGTCGTGATTCTATTTCCTGCACATTATCAAGATCATGAAGTCAAAACAACAACTAAAGTTGACCACGCTAGTATGATGTGTTAAGAAGTTATATAAGGTGAGAACCTACCGAAGACTATAATTGAGAAACCAATCACAAAGACACGCTTCAACACGTTCCCAACTGCATGTGTCAGAGGAGCCACGCGTTCTAGGGTATTGGTCGCCAGCTGTTTGATGCAACGAATCATTAAATTAGCACAAAACGCAAGTTTAATAATAAAGAGAAAAGCCAGCGAAGTTTATCTATGATATATGAAGGATACTAGGATAGATCATGAAAAAGCACATTTTATGATTGCAAATTTGCTTATCAATATTTCACTGAGTTACTAAATATCAGATGAAGGAACACCGAAGAGAATAAAAAAAATTAGCCACTGAGGGTAGTGGCTTACTACTAAGCTGATTGAGATGCTATAATCACTATCAGGTCATCTGAAATTTACACCACGTTACATGCTAGCACATTAGGAGAACCAAGTAGACTGAAATATGTTGCTACAGAGAGTATCCGCCAGCAAGAATGAGCACTAGCCATTAAATTGAGTAGGACTACTTTACCACGCATATATTGATGGAATACTGATAACATTGCTGGATAAGAACTAAAAGATGGTTTAACGACTTGATAGTTCATGATTTACTGTTTCAATATGCGTATATGCACTTCTTTGTATAACTTCCATTTAGAAAGTTCCTTACATGAAAAAGCACATCAACATTCATGCAATCTTAGTGATAAACAATAACAGAATTATACCTGATTGTAGAGATGATAAAACATTCCAACCCAGAATAAATCTGTGACAAACTTTGTTAAACCTACTTTAGCAATTGCATCCTTGAAACCATATTGAAGTAACTGAGGTCCCTCGACCTGAAAATTTTAAGTGATTTCAGTACAAAGCAACTAAATTAACTGTGTGGTACATTCGAAATCAGAATAATCACTTACAATAACTGCTGGTGGAATACACACTATAAGAGCAATGATCGATATGTATGCATAAACGTTGGTACTGTCCATATCAGTCTGCAAAAATCATAAAGCCTTGGCCTTGAGCTTATGGTATTTTATATATATACATATATATATATATATATATATATATATGCAGAGGGAGAGAGAGAGAGATGAACCATGGCCTTTTTGGAGTATATACTCCTGTAAGTGAAAGAAATATTTGAAATCATCGCACTGATGAACCCAAGCCAGTTAAATGACAATTCTGTAAGGGATGCCAAGGAGACACCTGCAGATAACGATAAAAGCAATCTCAGCACTACAACTATTAAAAAGGAGCAAAATTATTGGACGCCTAGGGAATACAACCTATTTGTTCCAATTTGCAATTCTAACTTCATCAGTAAAATAGCAAGATATCACCCCCAAAAGACCTATTTCTGCATTAAGTTTGTCTTTTTTGATCAAACAACTTCTCTTTTTGTCCAGAGAAGCACATGAAGTACTAAACAGATTAGGTATTAGTTTATTACTGGTATTGACAGCAAACTTAGGAAGGAATATGCCTAAATCAACACATTTTTCCAGTCAAGCAAAAGCTAGTCCGAAACCCCACTGGCGCTGGGCAAGTCGAAATGCACAAACATAAAGATTGGACTCTATCTTTTATTCGTTAATCATCAAACACAAATCTATGAAATAACAAGCACATCTTTCACGTAGGAGTTCAGTATATAACAGTTAAACTAGCAATATTCAGAATAAATATTCACGTAGGAAAGGATAATTACCAATCACAACTGGAGCAAGAGATAACCATAATGTCAAAGGAATCTGCTGCCCGAGGATAAATTGAGAGGCTGCCGCATTAAAGAAGGGTTCCAAAGCTGCCATGAAATAGGATAAAATCAACTATTAATTTAGCAGAGTTCACCATCAAAAAGGGGTCAACTATCAATTCGGTAAGATCAACCATTAAAAAGGTGGACTCTAAAATATACCTTTGATTGTGTGTGTAAATGAGACAGCGACTGCAGCAAATGATACATTACTGGTGACATGACCAAGAGCATGACAAACAGCAACCGGTATAAGCAGCTTCAGGATATTTGAATCAATAGGCTGCAAGATTATTAATTCAGTTTTCGTTACAAGCCAATCCCAAATCCCTTAGAAGGTGGAACTTAAAAGTTTCAAGTGTCAGCCTGACCATGGCAACAATCTATGGAGCAACATAAATTCTTGCAAACTATCATCAGCTATTATCCACTAGAAGAAACATTAACGATCAGTTGACTAGGTTGGAGTATCCTGGTCAAGTTAACTATTGTCTGTTAGGACACCAAAAGATCCATGAAAGTTAATCTATTTGATACCAAAACACCGTCTTATTGTTCTGACCATCAAGTTGTATTAATATTAAGTGTGTGATTAAACCATATCTTAAGCTACTTCTAATATTAAGAAGTTTTTTAATTCGTGCAATTAGCAGTAATGTCTTTCTTGAACAACATATGTTTCTATATTCATTAGAAGTGCACTTTCTTTCCCCGGTAAAATTAAAATTGGTCATACGAATCTGAATTGAAACATTTTCAAGCATTACACTTTTTTTTAGATTGTCAAACATTACAATATTGTTAGGAAAAATAACAATTGCTTTCGTTAATAGTGACTTGGACATGGAAAAACAACTAGAGTGAAAATTAATTCACTCTGCTGTAGTAAACATGTCCTCAGTTGCATATGAATTGCCCCATAATGTCAGCATGTGCAAGTGATGCAGTCATAGATGTTAGAAACGTAATCATAACCCTGTTTATATTCATATTAGTTGCTGCACTTGCAATGGCATCACCATATTTGCATGGAATAACCAAATAAGTAGGCAGAGATTAAATTTTGTCTGCTACCTTCTTTTCCATCATAATTAATTTTCCAATATTGCAGGATCATCATGACCCTATGATGTTACATTACCTAAATTGTAAGTCAAAATTTAAGATCCCAATGTTTTGGGTGGACTACAAATGTAACAAAAGCTATTCCACTTCAAAGGAATTTATTTTTCACTTCATTCTCATCTCTAACAAAAGCCTTAGGCTTTGTTTGACAATTAACTAATGGAGGGGTGGTGTGAGACGGTGGAGTAGAGGGTGGGGTGCTGGAGTGTGGTGAAGTGTCATGGATTATTAGTAAACTCATGTTTGGATAAAATTTTATGGTGGTGGATGAGTTAAACTAAATCATGACATGTTTGAATAATTTAAATAAAAGTCATTTATACCCTTTATTATATATTACTAATTATGACCCTTAATAAATATAATATTATTATATATTTATTTGATTTATTATAATATTTATATATTTATCATTATTTATATCTCTTATATGTTTTTTCTCTTATCTTTAGTATTATTTTTCTCTCAATGTATTTTATTTCTTTCACAATATTTTTATTTTTTATTTTTTTAAAATAAAGATAAAAAAGATCGAAGATGATAGATAAATATAAAAAGAGTGAAAAAATTAATATTACAATTACATAAATAAAAAATATTGTTCAAATGATAATACTTTAAGATGCTAAAGTAAAAATGATCATAAAAATAATTGTTTATCTCAAATTTAATAAAAAATAACTAATTTGAAAAAAAATATTATGATGACATTCAATAGATTTAAAATATTATGATAAAAAATTAGTCCGAGGAAAAATAAATGTGAATGAATAAAAAATAAACAAATGTAAGTATTAAATAATTATATAATAAGATAAAAAAAGTTAAACCGATAAATGAACTCAAGTCAAATATTTTTCTATCATAAATCAAAATAATATAAGAAAAAGCATATCATTTTAAATGAACTATGATATAATTTTAGAAAGTTATTTAAAGGGGTAGTTTTGTCTAAAAAGTTTCATTCCCTCTAATTCCACCAATTTGGTGGAATTAAATATTTGGTGTTTGGAGGTGTGACTCACCCCTCCAAACACCATATGACTTTTAAAATTTTTTACCCAAACACGATTTAACTAACATCACCCACTCATCTTCCATCCTATGCCCCCTAATACCTCAATCCAAACAAGGCCTAAAGGTTGAAACTTGAAACACAACTTCCATTTTGCTGACTCCATCTACCGTAACCACCATGTGATCAAATCTACCGACGTGGCAAAACCGCTTCCACCCAACAAGAAGAAACGGCAATTATAATACAAGATAATAAATCAACTTTTTTGTCCAATCGGGCCCCGCACTTTTGATGAACCCAGATACTCCTCCAATAGCAGCAAGACACGTGGTACACGAGCGCAAAACATATCTACTAATGGTCCCTCAGGCGGTCCCATAACCTCCAGGGACGCTCCACTAGCAAAATGCCACGTAGTCCATGTACCGATGCATCCAGCCAATAGAAACGCTCCAGGTCGAAAACAGACAGACGCATAACAGTGTAGAAAAGATGTACCAAATAAAAAGAAATGAAAATTAACTAAACAACCTTATATAATTCTATATCCAATTATTTATATTGGCATTTTTTTATAATTAAAAGATAAAAAGTAAAAAATAACGATATAGAAAAGTAATTAAAATAAAACTTACGGCGCGCTTTGGGAGGCCAACGGTCCAGCTCACGAGACAATACACCACCCCCACCAACAAGTGCACCACGGACACGAAGCTTAAAAAATGGACACAGACCACGATGTCAAACATTAACCCGCGGTAAGCGCACCGCGAAGAAGCTGACAAAAAAAATTAACATTTTTTTCAAAAAAAATTGCTTACTAGGGATAGGGGAAGTAGTTGTAGATCTTCTTATTTAGGATGTTAAATATCACGTTCAAGAAATACCTGCATCACGATTTATTAATTAAAAAAGTAAAAAAAAAAGGAAAATGGTAATATCGTAAAATATTTGGGGTTTTGTAAATCTTTTTAGGCGGTAAGCGTACCACATGAAGAAGAAGAAGCCGGTGACCAGAGCCGGGTACTTGGCGGCGAACCCCAACTTGGTTTCCCTGAAACGTTCAAATATGGTAAAAAGAAGAAGAAGAGTTAATTAGTGCTTTAATGGCAAAAAATAATGCGCCCCCGAAACGGGCACGGAGGAGACGGACCTCACCCGGCGGAATCGCCGCCCTCCGCCGCCGACGAGGAGCCGGCGGCAGCTTTCGGCGGTGGGAGGAGTACGAGGCCGCGCTTCTCGGTCACGGGGATCCTCGCCGGGTAGGAATCGCGGAGAAGGAGCGCCGGGCGGAGCTGGCGGCCCCAGACGAGGTTTCCACCGTCGGCGACGGAGGCGGCGGGGCGAATGGCCGCTATTACTTGGATCAACAAAAGAAAGGTCTGGTGATGAGGGAAGAGCTTTAAATGGTATTTGGGTGGACGAGAAAGGGATAGCGAGGGATGGAGGGCCGTTGGAGGGCACTACTCTTATCGTTCAAGGGGTGAGATGTAGAAAACACATTTGTTAAATAATTAATTAAAACAATGGCTCCAACTTCATAGCATTAACCTCAATTAATTAAAAGCATTAAAGCTATTTTATTATTATTATTTCTTATAATTTTGAGGTAATTAAGCATTTAAGACTATTGATTTCAAAAAAATGTTTAAAAATAATAATAAACTCGTTAGTCAATTAAATTAATCAGTTGGTTAAAAAATTAATAGTCACTCATTTTTTTAAAAAAAAAATACACTTTACTATTACAATTTCTCAGTTAGAACATTAAAATTTTATGGAAGATAAAGAATACTTTCCATTCTTCAGTAAGAGCAAATAAAATGAAATTTGATTACCATACCTCACAAGCACATTTAATACGTTAACATGACATTTTTTGTTAATTACAAAAGAAGTTAGAGGCTTAATCATGTACTGACCTTAAGACAAATATTACAACAATCGCCTTCGGCATTCAGGAGTCACGGATCGATCATAGATCATGTTCAATAAGTGGAATGTATGTTTTTCACTGTGTGATTGAGCAGTAAGATGAGAATGGAAGAAGGGCAATCACTCATTCTCAAAATTTATATTTTAAAGATAATCAAGTGATTTAAATAAATGTAGTTTTGGTTAATAAAAACTAATAAAAGAATGAGTATTTTTTAATTAAAACAAATATGTAATCTACTGCTAGTACATTCAAAAACCAAAAGGCAAAAGATGAAATACTTTCCATTATGAGATTCCAATGTAGTACAACCTCTCTTTACATCAGATCGTTACCAGATTCTTTGCAATTTTTTGTGGAAGTGAGACGCATGCATCTACGTCATACCATATATCAACCATTAATATAAAATTGCAATTAGCCAAATTTGTAAATTGAAAATACCTTAAGGGTAGGATATGTACTTAATTAGTTATTACTTAACATGCATTTATTTGTCTGTTCTGTAAGCATTCATCCTTTTGCACTTTACATCAACTGGAAACAATAAAAAAAATCAATCAAACATATGCTGCCTTCTAAGAGTTGGTAAATATCAATCGATCCATCCGTTAATTATATTCATCAATGCACATATTTTATGATATTTCGTTAGATTACCTTTTACATAATGAAAAGGCAAATTTATAGTGTAATTTCTAGTAGAAAGCTAATTGTTCTAAAAACGTTTATGCAATTCTCTCTATATTTGGCAAGTAGAATTTTTTTGATAAAATAGTAATGGACCAAGGGTTATATGGATTTAACGAAGGTGTAACTATTTAAAAAAAAAATACACCGTATGTCTCATTATCTGAACTATTAAATATGAGATGTGTAAATAATTTATTTAAAATTTATATTTTTTTTAAATCACAGAGCTCAAATTCAATGATTTAAATGATAAAATATACAATGTATTCTTTTTTATATAAGGCACATCTTGGTTAATCCGAGTAATATATATCAAGTTGCAAACCAACAAAAAAATAAAATGTTCATTTTCTTAAAAAAAATTATACTTATTTTTTAGCAACTGATTCAAAATGTTATATTTGCTCGTATATAGAAAAATGCCCAATTGCCATAATTTATTAGGACAGAAGGAACTTGCTCTATTTTTTTATGTATAATAACACAAATAGAAAGATATTCGTTCCAGTTTCTTTGTGGGTAAAGTACATATTTTTTTTATATTGTGGAATTATATATATGTATATATGAAAGTCATATTATCCATAAAGTAGGGGGGAACGAGTGGAGTGTGGAAGAGAGGCGATCTCTGTCCAGCATCCAATGGATGGCATTCGCCTCCTTTCAGGGCTTTTGGCTAACTCTTCTTATCCTTTCGGAGATTGCATAGCAGCAGCAGAAGCAGGCATTTCGTGAGCCCTTTGCCACTTGCTTGCTTGCAATAAAGAGGGGGTTGGCTTGGCCGTTTTTTGTTGTAATGAGGCAAAGCTTGCCTTCCTCCATCACCCAATTTGTTTCCATTCTAATGGATTAAATTCTGAAATTGAAACTTCATGGGATCCCAAAATCATTGTTGTTCGGATATATTTGAAATAAACCACGTCAATAAAAATTAAGAAAAATAACTAAATAAAGAAGAAAATTACATAAAATGTTTATTAGCTTGATTCATCGGACTTTATCCTAATAAACAATCCACTTGTTTTTTGTTCCCTTTTGCATCTCTTTTTTTTCTTTTTCTTTTTTGAGTAAGATTGTGCATCTCTTTTTATTTTTCTTATCTTTCATTTCTCTTTTTACTCATTTATAAGGTAATTTGCACGCACTTCAACATTTATCCATCACACATCTCTAATATTTTAACCTTTTTTATATCTTTCATTTCCTAATTTTAGTCAAAATATATGTCTAATTCTCCGACAGCCCTGGATCAGTGCATATATTTTCACATTGACATCACTTAACTAAAAAAATAAACAAAATAGCATCCATATATATATATATATATATATATATATATATATAATCACCTTTGGAAAAAAATGACGGCACACTCTTTTTATATGTACACACATATACATATATTTTAATTGAGGTGCTACCTACTTAAATAGATAATACCGTATTATTTATCTTATCAATCATAAAATGTTAAATATATGATAGATCTAACAATTTGTAATAAATTATTTAAAAAAGAGAATATCTCATATCTACCGTATATCCAATATTTTATGATGGATAAAGTGAGTAGTAAGTGTTAGCTAATTAAGTAGGTAGCACCTCCATTTATACATATATATATTATAATAAAACACTTAGATAATTAATCATATATTTTAAATATCTTATTCAAATTAAAAAATATAAAATAAAGATATTTTTAGTTAGATTATTTTAGATTATTTAAATTATAAATTTAAAATATACGATTAATGAGACAAGGACGTAGTGTAATGACTCACTCTAGTATTAAAATTTAAAACGTTTCAATTATAAATTCCATCAGCATGATTTATCTACCTTTTTATTTTTAATTTTTTTTGTACTACGCCATAAGCCTCGTTTTACCTTTTAAAGAAAAATTGATTACAATGGTTATAAACTTAGATATATATGAAAAAAAAGACTAAAAAAATATTACCCGAGCTCTCTCTTCTTTCCTTCATAACGTTTCGTCATCCTCTCCCCTCGCCAAAGCCGATTATGTGAGTTTAAACTTTTGTTTAAAGTATATCATAATAAAATTGATCAATAGATGTGGATTCACAATTAAAGCTTGTCTATTTGTCGATAATCATATACCTAATGAAAAGGAAGCAACCTAACTACCACATAAAAAAAGTATATTTATGGGTCAATTTCAAAAAATTTTACAATTTAATGATTGGAAATCAACGTTTGACTTTAAAATACATTAACAGATTCCGAGGTTGAAAAAAATCCAAATGTTTTCAATTATAAACCATATGACTTTACAAAAAGTGTTTTATCGTCTAGAATTATTTGCACATACATTGTCTCTTAATATATTAAAAAAAAATCTTACATCAATGTTGCTATCCAGAAGTCATACAATTACGAGGATCAAACTGCACATACTTCATTTCCAACATATTTCCATAACACTGATATCCAATCAATTGATATCTAATTGTATCTTTTTCGGCATTAATATTGAATTTGAGATGAAAAGATAGAATAAAGATGAACAGAAGGACATGAAAAAATATTTGAATAAATATTTTAATGAATAAAAATGGAGCTGAAAATGAAAGAATTTTTCTTTCGATATATTTTTCTTTTAATCAATAATAATAATACTAATAATAATAATAATAATAAAATACATGTTGTGTTGAAAATATAGAATATGAAAAAAATGGATCGAGGACTTCATTCTACAAATTGTTTAACCCAAGTTTGGCTTGTTGGTCTCATATTCTTTATGGGCTTTGGCCTATCAATAATTTACAAAGGGACTTCACTATAAATGTTTAAATAGTAAATACACTATTATGCTTCAACTCCCAAACCTGCAAACCTGTGACCACCGGACTTGGAACAGCAGCACAGAAGCTCCGACGACTTTTATCGGCCTCCAACGTTAGATTACTTGCCACCAGAAGTAGCATAGTAGAATAAACAAGACAAAAGAGGTAAAGATGTAATGCCCTACCAACATGAAATGTGATCTTTGTGGACACAGATTGTGTTGGCAAAACGGATCATGTCATGAGGGAACACGGGTTGTATCAGAGCAAAAACAGGAAAAGAGGCGAACGCAGACCGTGTTCACTCAGGACACGATCGTGTTGCACTGACATGGCATAGTCCTCTCATAGTAAAATTAGGATTAATCATGTTTAAAACTTCATAAACCCTAATATGTCTTTATATAAACTCTTAGGAAGAATTTAATTTCCTCTAAACCTCATTAGTATTCTAAGAGCCGCCAACTGATTTCTCTATCCCTTTCTCTCTTCTCTCTCTGCTCTTCTCTCTCTCTCCCGTCTTATAGGGATTTCTTCTCATCGGGATTTGTGATAGGAGATTTGGAGGGAGATCGACGACGCGTGGAAGAGAGGAAAGATAACACCATACGAAGGCGGGACAAGAATGATGACACTGAACAAGGCGCGAATAAGAGATAATCCTATAGGGACAAGGTATATAATTAGGATCATAATTAAGATTTTTAATATGCTATCAAAAGATAATAGGTAAAGGCATGCATCAGAATAATTATCATTTCTCGAATTTATGACTTTCTTTCCCTCTCAGATGTTTTAGTACGGAGATTGATAATCGAATACAAGCTTAATCAAATCCTCGTACACGAGTCGTGTCCCTTCACAACACGGTCTGCGTCTGACAACTCAGGCCGCATCATCTTGACGCTAATTGTGTCAATATCTAGCACGGGTTGTGTTCTTCCCGTGGAAATAGTAAAGAAATGTTAACTTTAAAATCGGTTGTGTCGCTCGAAGACACGATCCGTGTTCATCCTTTAGAAACAACAAGGAAACCCTAGAACAAACTATTTCGACGCGGCGGGGCCCATGTTTCAAATCGTGTCAAAAGTTAAATTAAACCCTATTGGTAAATCATGTCGCCTAAGAACACGGACCATGTTCCACTAAACAAAGTCTGCGACCGGAGATACGAATGCCTTACAACCAGTAACATAGGTCGTGCCAATCTTCGACGTGGACCATGTTCCTCACTTGAAACACTCCATTCTTTATTTTGTTCTCTCATTTATATGATTTAATTGTATTGATTGATTGAAAATAATTTGATGAACGATATAGGTTTAGTGTCATTAAACGATAATCTAACCTCATTAATGATAGGATTTAAAGGTTGTAATGACTTTGACTGAACTTATGTATGAAGAGGATGACCCCTAACTATTGTTGATTGAATTGTGTTCCTTCAAAAACTATTGTTAATTGAATTTCATTCCTCCTCCGGGAACTTTCTTTGGGAACTATTGTTTATGAAGATCAACTTGGGTCAGAGAGATACTCCATGACCTAGCTAGTCATATTGGTATAGGGAATAAATTAAATTTTCAATACATTGACAATGCTCACATTGATTGATAATGATTATTTCACCCAAGACAAGATAAATAGAGAAAGATAAATTGATCAAGATTTTAATGATGACTTGAATATATTGAAAAGAAAGATATGGACATCATGAGAGAGGATGCAATTAATATTCTTGTCATTTGTGGACATTGATATTAAAAGGTAATGTTAAAGATCAAAGGTAATTAAGATAGGTGAAATTGTTATATTGTTAAATGTTATTATTTTACATATTGAGAATTTTATTTATGATCTTTACATATTGAGTATCACAATTCACGGGTTCTCCCCTGCGAATTCAATTTTGTAGGTAATATAGATGTCTAATAGATGTCGTTGGTGTTGATGATGATGTTGTTCATGATGGTCTGATTTGCACATGGCATAAGATCCTGATTGAGTCTTATTGATCATGTAATAGAGAGAGAAGGACGAACTCTCATTAATTAATATTTTATTTTTATTAGTATTTGATGTTAGTTTTCTATAGGAACTTATATAATGGATTATTAGCTTTCACATTGGAAAAAAGTTTCAGTTTAACTCGTTGGTTTTAATGGTGTGGGCCACATAGTTCATTAGAGTCAAATCAATTGAAGCAAGCTCGTAGCATCTCAGAGAGCATATTTTGTCAGGTGGCGATGTGTGATTTTGGGAGCGTTACAAAAGAAAAGGACATACATCATAAAGAAGGATCGAAAAAGGTGCAAGTGTCTCAACCATCACCTGATCACATCTCATCGTGGGCCAAAGCTTTGCCGTTTGGTTCCTCTGTCTTACCATCATGACCAAGGGAAGTGAGTTAATACTCTTGGCAACCTTTCTCTCGCACGCTCAGGTTCATGTTAGTTCTCCTTGAAATTTAGTGAGGATGCTCGTCAACTATTTGACAAAATCACTCTAATTCTCTCAAAGCACTCATTTAAGTTAATTATGTTTGTCATTTTGTGTACAGTTTCTCTCCACTTTATATTTAATCTTTATCTCTAGTTGTAGGTTCCCTCTTAAACAAAGTTTATTTCTAGCTTATATATGTTTTTCTCACATGCTTCACTATCTAATTTTAAATAAAAAGTATCATAAACAATATACTTAAGATCAAGATCAATTTTTTTTCCTTTTGTTTTAAATACTTTGATGCTCTAAAATGTGATAATTTTGTTTGTCTACTATACCCCAAATATTCTCTTTATATACTGTAATTGCTTGTTAGATCACACACAAGCTACCAACTCTATAATTCTTCAATGTGTACTTCACTATTAAAAAAATATTAGTTCTCATTTATGAGGTTACACTATTTAATTTTAGGATCAACATTTACTTTACTTTTTCTTGACATATTTTCCTTGACCTATATTTGCAATTTTTCATTTTGTGAGTTAGACTTTCTCTAGCTAGCACCTTACAATTTTGACAAACCATTCTATTCTCCTACAATGAAACAAGTCAATTTGATTCTAGCTCTAACTATTGCTAAAAATTACTTGATTCTCTATTCTCTCCTTGTACTATGTATTATCAAACTAACAAATCGTTTTACTCCATGATATTACTTAATATGATAATGATTGTTGAATCTAGGATCCCGAAAATGTTTTGAATGATCACAAATTTGTAAGTGAACTCAGCCTGTACTGATGAACTTGTTGAGCTGACTTATGTAACAGGAGATATTCAAGTTCAGAGTAGTGGTCGACCTGAGCTGAAGGAATGGACGACCAGTACACACGTAATATATATCAGAAGAACTACATGTGTGCAGTGGGCGTCCTAAGTACATGAAGCGGTCGACCAACATCAGAGGGAGAGAACATGTGATGAGGAGCAGCAAAGCATAAACGGTCGACCAAAGGTGTAAAGAGAGC
>LTAE01009671.1:0-18161 GCA_001647135.1 Pontederia paniculata
GGGGAAGGTATTCATGGGTTCGGATTTTCTGACGGGTTTGCAGGCCCGTCAGAAATTTTGACGGGCTCCGGGCCCATCATAATTTCTGAGGAAAATAATACTCCTCAGAAATTCTAACGGGTATGACCCATAAGAATTTCTGACGAGTGCTAAATCCCTCAGAATTTCTGACGGGTCTTGCACCCGTCAAAAATTCTGTGGGTTTTTCATTGCCGTCAGAATATTTTGTCGCAATTTCTGAGGGATATTCGACCCTCAAAATTTTTTGTAGAAAATTTTGATTTTTCTTGTAGTGTCCGTCATTAGTCTTAGATATGGGTTTTGTACTTTTAATTTATTTATGAACCCATTAGATATTTCCTTTAAATTAGTTTTTATGTTTAGGACCTATAAATACTTTTGTTATGGTTTTTTTTAAACTTAAATTTGATTTATGAATATTTATTAATATCATATTTTCTCTAAATGAATTCAAGTCATCATTAATTGCTATCATAGTAAATCAATTATTTGATATTGTGATCCTAGCGCCTCTGAAACCTTAATTCCCATCATCTTCAAGCCCTAATTCTATGTTTTTTCGACCACCATTTGATCAACATTTGACATCTAATATTTGATCAAATAAGAACAAAGAGAGAGACTATGAGCAGTGTCTGTGAGTCGTGTCCATCACAACTCCGAGAGGCCTTTGTCAGTGGCCTCACATCATCAATAATGACATAAATGAAGGCTCAATCCCTCAAGAAATCACCAACCTTCTTCGTCATTGTTGTCTTCTCTGTTGAGATCTCGAGTTAACGCTACTGCCTGCCACACCTTAAAATTACCGTCAACTTGGTCCACTGTTGAGCGTCGTGACCGCACCATAATGCACCCATCGCTTACCGTCCTCGCATGCATTCAGTCGTGTTTCATCATTTTTGTTTCGCGCCAATAGATGTTGGCTTCTACAACTTGCTGTTAAGACCACATCAAACGCCCGTCGCTGCTCGTTTTTGCTCCCCACCCATCGCCCAATAATCTTTTGCAAAATGAGAACACATGCGAAGCTACCACTCCGTTCCTCCACGATCTACCTCAATAATTGTCATTCACCCCTGCTGTGATTGCGACAGTGCACCATCACCATTGTTGTCATCAAATCTAATAAATGTTGTTGCTCAACATCGCATTACCTCGTTGCGCGTGTAGCAGCTCCGACCCCGTTGTTGCCTTCACTGTCACCGTCAGCAACTAATGTCTCATGCCACCCTTGGTCGTAGCATGCCTAATTTCCCAAACTCCATTATAGACCGCCTGGCTGGAGTCATGTTAACATCTCCAGTAAATGCAACCTCACCAACATATTATACACAGACCATCATTGTTATCCATCGACTTCACCATCTTCTACGCCATATGTTCACCACTACTCTACTGCCATCGCTACTACACCCATGTTGGTCCACCATCATCGTCTTTGAATCCTAACCAACCTCTAGGGCCAACCATACAATGCCAAGGAACAGATTGAAACCTATAGAGCTTGCGACTTTTCTTCTTACTACATGATCCCCTAATCCACTATTATTACTACATTGAGTTTAAATAATGCTTTTACTAGTAGCAATGATCATGTTGGTCCATTACTCACCTTGATATTATGAGTATTTCTTTTTCATTTGTTTGGTTGATCATCCACCTACTTCAATTGCTTAAATTTCTAAATATAATTTTCATCATTTACAACATCTTGTGACTCATTGGAGTCGAATTCATTTTTTCAATCGAGAACAATTGATGTAGAATAAAAATAGGCTTATGAACTTTGTGTCATAATAATTAGTTTTAATATGGGCTTTGTGCCTTTCATTTATTTATGAATCCACTAAGAAGTTTTTTATAATTAGTTTTCCTTTCATTTATTTTTTTTAGTTATTTCATATATGAGGTGTTTAGAACTACGTAAACATTCTTTTTTATTCTTTTAGAACTTAAACTAAACTTATGAATATTTAATAGAATATTTTCCTTAACTGGATATCTTCATCACTTTGCCACATATAAAAATAGAACAAATCAAAATACTAATTCTCCACAAAATATTACATTACAGGAAAATTGTTAATTGCCCAAGGTGAAGCAACCATAAAGAAGTTCATTTATATTCAATACTTTCCTCCTAGCCTTGTTGTTACATCTTTAGATTTAGAATACACTTTATCAGTTGGAGACCCTATAATAAGATGTCAGAGAATATCCGATGACCTTGATGTTTAGAAAAGATTCCAGGATGTGAATCTTAGTATTAGCAATAATAATTTGTGTTCTTGTAGATCTTACAATTTTTAACTTTGTTTTGCCTCCTTTCCTTGAATGTCTACCAATAGCTCGAGAAAGGTGTACTCCTCGAAGGGTATTCACATCCTTGATCTCAAAAGAGTTAGCATAAAGGGCATCTAATGATAAGAAATTCAGTATATGTTTTTACATATGAAATTATGCATCATGAATCTTATCTTCTATATTGTGTAATTCTATCTTTTTGAATGACCTTCCTTATTTTAGAAAATCCATGTATGTTATTCAATTTTTTCCCACCTAACATTAATTTGTGTAAGATATCATTAAGTTCTACACTTGTTTTGTTGTAGGGACCTACAAGGATGAAGTTTACACCTAACCATTTTTGAGCCGATGATATCCAGATGATGAAAATTTTGCACACATACTCTTTTGGAGGTGACATTAGCCGAAAAGAAAGGTTTCACACCCTATGATATTCAGTACAAACAAACTAAAGAAGAAGAAAAAAAATAGCTTTGGCTGTAGATTCACTCTAAAATAGTGATGAAAATCTTTGAAAAAAAATGTAGAACACATGTCAAGGAATGGCAAAGGGATGAACCGTATAGGTATAAAATAAATGGTAGCCATTATGTAGGGGGTTTGTACATTCTAAGAAGGTAGTAACATTTTTAGTGTTGGTTTGATGCAAAGCAGTGAGGGAGAGATCCCGAACTTTAGAGTTGCATGACTTTCTAATTTTAGGTTGCGAATAAGATTATTAGAGTATTTAGATTTATGTATCTTTCAGTTGTGTAATATGGGCATCAACTCTTTTATCATGATGCTATTTTTTTATGAATATTTGTGCCTAAATTTGTTAGCTCGAATTATAATTTGCTAAGAACTTGTTCTAATTTGCGGAATACACTAGTTTACGTTTTAATTGATGTACCTATTTTGCTCATTGATGATTGTAAGCTTATTTCTATTTTCTTATATTGATTTCCTATTTTAGTGTAATTAGTAACTCATGTTGTAATCTTCATCTAAGAAGATTGTCATATCGCTAGGCTATTACAAACAGATAGAAGTCATATAAATTTTGAGAATGAACTAAGAAGCTATATTGTGATTTATTTGGCTATCTATATCTAGCATGGGATAACAATTGAATTTAGAGAATGTTGATTTGCGAGAGTAGTTCATCATATCACCAATCGATTCCTAACTATTTTCTATAAGTTTTTTTACCGGTTCGAAGAGAATGATTATTTCAAAAATAGCTCATATGTCCCGGTATTCATCTCCTGTTGAGCAACCCCTTTCGTTATCTTCTTGTAATTTTCTATTTCAATTTTGCCTAAACTAAAAAAATTCAAAGGCAACATTTATTTTAGTCTTAATTTTCATTTCTCTTTATCACATTCGAAATTCATAGTTTTTCCTTGTAGTTTCTAGTAGAGAGTAGGGTTATTTACATGGACAAAATTATTTTTTTTGTCGTTCAGCCTTAATATACTATAATGTTGAATTCTTGCAAATGGAGTTTTGTGCTTAGGAATTTTCTTTTTAAAATTTGCTCATAAATTTGTGTTCGCCTGAACATAGGTCTTTCAAGGCCATACCTAGAAATATTTCATGTGAAAACACTTTTTCACATCTTGTGAAAGCGAAATTAGTTACATTACAACACAAATATATTTACACCAATAAAATTTTTTGGCATCATTTTCAAGGAAAGGTTTAAATAAATTCTCAAAATGTATTCTCATCATGGTTTTCAAAAGTGGATGATTATGCAAACTTTCTATAGTGGATTCAAAGTTGAGAGCAAAAGTTCATTAAATTTTGCAGTTGAAGGCAAATTTATGGGCAAGAATACTGAAGATTAGTATAAGTTGATTAAAGAAGTTACCCTTAACTGTCATAATTGAATGTAGGATAAAGTCAATAGGAAGAAACCTCAAACAATCATCATCATCAATACTCAAAACTAAGATCAATTCAAAGCTAGAGTTAAAGGAATTGTCCAAAACACATTATAGAAGAAGAATGTAAATAACAATAGCAAACTCAAGTATGTTTTCTGTTGAAGCTACTTCTGAGAAATAAAACAACTACCCCACCTAATATAATCAATATGGTTCCCCTGATCACATGACTGCTAGTTGTCAATTAGTTGATTATAATATGTACAAACCTCCTAAAGAACAAGTGAATGAACTTATATCTTATGGGCAGAACTAGTCAATATGGAACCAAAATTTCACACTCATACAATCAAAACCCTTCTTAGATTAGAACTCATCCAAATTTGTCTTGTGGAAATCAACATTATCAACAACCTAAAAATCAAAATTTCAAGCAACATCAATTTTGTCAGCTCCACCAAAATATTGGCACTACCCTTATCCCAACCCTAAAATGAGCTAGCTTTAACCTCTAAGTAATCTAACCCTAAAGGTTAAGAAGAAAAATCTAATAAAACAACAATCCTCACTATTGGCTAGCATGATAAACATAATTAAATACTTTTAGGCATGAAGAAACCATAAAACAATTATTCTCAAAGGTTGACGATTTATCTGTCCATAACAAAAACCTAAAGAATCATATTTACACAATAAGGCAGCACATCCACAAGGCCTCTAGGAATCTTTCTTGTACAACAAGAGACAAATGCAAAGGAGCAACGCCAAGCAACATTTTTTAGGAGTGGACAACATATTGAAGATTCAATAAAACCAATGAAACAATAGAAAACTTCTAAAATTTCTGCTATACACCCATAAGGATATAACTGTTGAAGTTGGCCCAACAATTGAATTTTCCTCTAAATCACTCAAAGCTGCAAAGAGAAATCAAATGTTGATCCCACAATATTTCCTCAGAAGTTAGCTAAGGCTCAAAATGATCAATAATTTACAAGGTTAAGTACTAAAAATGTTACACATAAATATACTTTTTTTTGTTGAAACATTGTAGCAAATGTAATCTTACTTAAATTTTTGAAGGATATATTGGCCAAGAAGAGAAGAACTGATGTCATAAAATTGTTGCCCTCATAGAAGAAGCCAATGTTATTATCCTAAATAAACTTTCCCCTAAGTTGAAAGATCTTGATAGTTTTATTACCTTGTGAAATAGGGAAACTACATGTCAACAAAGTTTTATGCGACATGGGTGCTAGTGTCAATATGATACTCTTATCTTTGTGCAAGAAACTTAATGCTGAAGAACGCAAGGAAATCTACTACAACTAGATGAAAAATTAGTGAAATACCCTTAAGGAATACAAGAGGATATACTCATTACGATAAGAAAAATTTATATGTCAGTAGACTTTATAATGTAAGACATGGAAGAAGATCTGAACCTTTGATATTGGAAAAATCTTTCATAGCCACAATTGGAGCCATAATAAATGTTAAAAATAGAAAATTATTTCAATTAGGAGAAGACAAGATTGAGTACAATCTAGTCCAACCAAGGAAGCTCGAGTTGATGACAATGCATATTGAAGTCAAAGAGGAAGTAATACAAGAAGTATCAACAATGTTTCAAATTCAAGATTCACTCCAAAGGTTCCTAACAATGGAGGAAACATAATTGGACAATTTTGAATTGGACTTCTACTAGAAATTACTTGCTCCCAATCATCCGACCCCAAGGTGTGAAAATGATGATAGTTTGTACTCTCTTAAGATGACCTCCTCACTCATGAAATATACCCAAAGCAACTCCAAAGTGTTGCGGCTACCACCTCTGAAGTAACCCTTCAATTGAAGGAAGAGAAGGTTGAAGCTCGAGTTGATGACAATGTGTATTGAAGGCTAAGAGAAAGTAATACAAGAAGTATCAAGAATGTTTCAAATTCAAGATCCACTCCAAAGGTTCCTAAAATTGGAGGAAAAACACTTGGACAATTTTGAGTTGGACTTCTACTAGAAATTACTTGCTCCCAACCATCCGACCCCAAAGTGTGAAAATGATGATAGTTTGTATTCTCTTAAGATGACCTCCTCACTCATGAACTATGCTCAGAACAACTCCAAGTGTTGCGGCTACCACCTCTGAAGTAACCACAAATGTCACTCAAGTAAAGATGAAATCAATTCCCTTTATACTCTCAAGTAGGAATTTTTTGTCCCAACTTTACATACCTTATGTTTGTACACTTAGCCCTAGATATTGACCAAACCGATCAACTATTGGGAGTAATTAGAAAATATAGGAAGACTATTGAATACACTATGGATGATGTAAACACGCCGAGTCCATCTCTATGCATGCACATCATATCACTTGAGGAGAATGACAACCCTTCAATTGAAGGAACAAATAGTTGAATCCCAACATTCAAGTATTAAGGAAGGAGATTCTCAAACTTTTGGATTCTGAATTGATATACCTCATATCTAATAGCAGTTGGGTTAGACATATACATGTCCTAAAAAAAGGACGGCTGATGATAGTAGAGAATGAGAAGAGTGAGTGAATTTCCTCTCGAACCCTCACAAGTTGGAGAACGTGTGTTGATTTAGGAAGCCGAACAAGGTTACCACAAAAAGTCATTTTTCATTATCGTTCATAGATCAAATGTTAGAGAAATTAACAAACCATGAATATTTTGTTATTTGGATGTCTTTTTATGATTTTCTTCAAATTCTCATTTGCCCAACTAATCAAGAAAAAATATTATTTCATTTGCCCCTACGACACATTTTTTTATAGGAGGATGTCATTTGGATTATGTAATGCACATGACACCTTCCAAAGATGTTTCGCTGTTATATTTCCTATTTCTACTCAAAGAATTATGGAGATTCATGGATGATTTTTTCATCGATGGTTTCTCCTTTTCTAGTTGTCTAACCCATCTTGAAAAGTTGTCACATAGGTGTGAGGAGATCAATTTAGTTCTAAAACTAGGGAAAATATCATTTCATTGTCCAATGGGGTGTGACCTTGGGACATGTGATGTTGAACAAAGGAAATGATGCTGACCTAGCTCAGATCGAGGTCATTGGCAAGCTACCACCACTTAAGAACATGAAAGAAACCATAAGCTTCTTGGGTCATGCATGTTTCTATAAAAGATTGATAAAAAAAACAAAGATGACAAGGCCTATAACCAACCTTCTACACAAAGATATTGAAATTGCATTAATGAAGGATGCTTGATCAATTTTAACAAAATCAAGAAAGCACTTATTTCAACTCCAATTATGCAACTCTCAATTGGACACCTCTCATTTGAGATAATATGTGATATCAGTGACAATACAGTTAGAATAATTCTTGAGTAAAAGAAGAAGCAAACTCATGTCATATATTATGCTAATGAGACATTTGGCCTCACCTAGCATAATTACACTACCACTCAAAAAGAGTTGCTAACATTCGTCTATGTGATGAATAAATCTAAGAAATATTTGGTAAGGTTAAAGGTAATTGTCCATACGGATCATACAATATTAAAATATCTATTTCCAAAGAAGGAAGCGAAACCTATTTTGATTAGATGGATATTATTATTGCAAAATTTGATTTGAAAATTAAAGATAGAAACAACGTTACAAATCAACCACTTATAGAGATTACAATAATCACGTGTTGTGATAAGTCACAAGATGCCTACCAATGATCATATACTTACCTTGATTAGCAAACAATTGCCTTAGTTTGTTGATTTAGAAAACTATCTAGCAGGAAACATGTTACTCCCAAGTCTATTAAAACAAAAAACGAAAAAAATTCTTGAGATGTCGAACACTACTTTCGGAATGATCATGTGCTTTTCAAAAAGTATGCAAATGAGCAACTGCGAAGATATATTTCAATTGATAGCTATCTAGATAATTAAAGTATCAGACCCATCATATGGCAGACACGTGGCGTTCAAAGAATTCTATCAGAATTCTATCAGAATTTTACAAGCTGATTTTTATTGGCCGACAATGATCAAATATGTTCATAAATAAAATTAAAATTAAAAAATCCAACCATTGTAGAATTATTGTAAGTTGAAATAAATAATATTAGTTAAAGATGTATGTTTTCTCTTTTTGTTTTAACATTGCGAGTTGTAATTTGGTCCAATATTCTACGTGACGAAGTTTTATATCCAAGCTCATTTTTTTCTTTTTTTGAATTATATTTTGTTCCTGTTCTGTGCCCATGCTTTGACCTATTAGTAGATCTTTCTATCGTGTCCTGAACTTCTGAAGGTCCGCACGTTTACTGTTTCTTCTGGACCTTGTAGTAAACCTTGTGCCTATGATCACTTTTGTATGAAGCAGAGAAAGGACGCATCTGTACAGACTCAAAACTCTGCAAGTTAAAATTCATATAAAACAATAGAAATCTTAGTACACTTGCAACGAGATGCATAGAACAGTCAAAATCTTAGGTGTCCACTCATGCAGCAATATAAAACAATCTATGATTGCTATTACATTGTGTTGCAAAACTTTGCTTCATATCAAATAGAACCAAATAAAATACTAAATCTCCGCAAATTATTAAATTACAGGAAATTTGTTGATCGCACCCTGACACAAAGCTTAAAGAGGTTCATTTGTATGTAGACGAAACTGATTTTCTTCAATACTTTTCCGCTAGTCTTGCTGTTACAGCTCTAAGTTTAGAGTAGACTTTACCAGCTGGAGACCCTAGAATAAGACTACATAGAGAATCTCTAGCAACCTTGATGTTTACAAAAGATCCCAGGATGTGAATCTTAGTATCAGCAATGACAATTCGTGTCCTTGTAGAATTTTCAATGGTAAATTTTGTTTTGCCTCCTTTCCCTGAAAGTCTGCCAATAGCACGAGAAAGGTGTTCTCCCCGAAGGGTCTTCACATCCTTGATCTCAAAAGAGTCAATATAAAGATCATCCAATCGCAAGAGAGCAATGGCATCTGCAACATCAAACCCCAGTATGAATGCACCGACAAAGTCTGCACACTTTTGCAGATTACTAACATCTGGAGTGTCTGATCTTGTCTTGAGCTCCACCCTCCGAGCCTAAAAGATCACAGAATACAAAATTCTATCAGTTTAGAAAAATATGGAAAGACCAAATATCAGTGGTTTTAGTATTTAATCATCAAAACTAAATTAGAATACTATCTAAAAACTGAATTACAATAAACCTCAGAACATGTTCAGAAACATCCATCTACAATAGTAATATTCAAAGAAAATGGGCTAAACCTTAATGCAGAAAGGATTCGGGGACGAACTATAAACATCAAATCATAAGAATTGTTTGCTTTCTCTGCCAAAGCAAATTTCATGTGTATGGAGAAGAGGTTGAACAAGAACATGAATAGATACTAACATGTTTAGGTGTTGAAAAGACATTCCCCTTACGTTATATAACTTTCCTAGTTACAATATACTTTTTTTTTCTATCAGGGAGTAAAGGGTTAGGTAGTTTAGTTTGTAGGCAGCCACACCCTCGGATGGCTTTTTTGCTGCTACAATTTTTGTATTTGGTTTTCATACACACCTATACATTTATGATTTTGAAACATTAATACAAACAAGACATCTACCAAAGCTTAGTGATCCTTTTTCGTCAAAAAAGAAAACTTATCAAGTTACATTTTGAGGGAGAATTTAATCTAGTAGTTATCTGTACTGTACATGGATAAGATGTGCCAAAAGAGGAAAAGTCAGAAAAAATAGTTCACTTATCACTCTATTATCACTCTAGAAATATTTCAAACATGAAAGTTACAACAATAGGCTAGATCCACAAAATTTACCTTGCATTCTTTGAAACTTTAAACCATCAGATTGACAAAATGGATTGAATTCCCAATAAAATGAGTGCAAATCACTCCCTCAAAAAAAAGTGTGTGACCAACCACTATTCAGAACTAGAATATACAAAATGAAAGGAAGATAAAGTTCCAAAGCATTTTATATATTAGTTCTCTTGATAGATGATATACAAAGTACTTAAATTCATCATAATGTTAACTGCTTTGGCAAAAATGAGGCAGCATAAAAAGAGAAAGAAAAAAAGAGTAACATTATGGTCAAGTAACAAACCAAGCAGAACCAGATGATATATGCTACTTTTATCCAATGTGTTACATTGGCCTATAAACGAGTTAATAATTGAGTCCCCATATGAGATTGAATTTCCTCACCTGACCATCCAGTTGGCAAGTTGGCATTACTCTTATATAAGGATAAATAAAGTATAAATAAATCAACCACCAAATGAGCAAACAATTGCCACATCAACAGATGCTACCCTGTGCTAGAGGGTATTACCTAGAAAAGTTGTAGCATTTCTACATATCATGATGGTAAACATTCATCTGAAATATAAGAGAACTGATAATAAATAAACAAAAAATTTAAAAATTCATACAAAACTCTACCACAGCCTTGAATTTTAGTTTACCTTACACTTTTTTAACCTGATTTCGCCTAACCAATTAGTAACATGTACAGGGAAATGCATTATTTTCTCAAATAGAAAACCAAACATTTAAAACTACAAGATCTACAAAATATTTAGTACAACTTGACCCTCCATATTCGGACTGGCATGCAAACAAGGGAAGATGGATGAAAGATATTATGCAGCGTAATAGAAAATTCATACAATTTACAGAAAGAAATCATAACATATTTGTGGCATTTATATTTACGCTGACATATAAATGTCAGCCATACCAAGTTAAGATTCTGAATTCAGCGAAACCATGAAAAGCATAAGTTTACATCGTAATCAAATCACTCGAGTACAAATATTCAAATCTAAGTACAGTATATTCCATAAACCCATAAATATCATCCACATAGAAATAAGAGATCACCGAGAATGCAAAGAAACTTTACATTAAGATTCATCCTGATGTCAATCTTCATCTGATCATAGATAGGAGTGTAGATCTCCATCCAACAACGCTTCAGATGCGCGAACCTACGGTTAGGTACGATCACCTTGCGAGATTGCACTTTACCCTCAGACATCTCGTGGGGCTTCAGAGCCTCGAAGCGCGGCCGGGCGGCAGCCGCCGGGGCCACCGAAGAGGTCCCTTCGACCTCCATTGAAGAGGCCGATGCCGGTTTGTTCGATGCCATGGACGATGACTAGGGTCGCGGCGAACGTCGAGAGGCGGCGGCGCAGGCGGAGCCCAGGAAGCGAAACGAAGGCGGACAGCCGAAAGAGGGAAATTTTAGGGTTTATGAGGGCTCTTTATATAAGACGGAAAAAAATTACGCGGACAATAAAAAGATGACGTCGAATTCCGATTTAATTTTTTATTATAATTTAATTTAAATACATGAGATAAAAAATCTCGAAAGAAGATATTTTCCACGTGTCATAAATATAAAGAAAAATATAATTTGAAAAAAAATTATTGAAATACTTAATATATATATATATATCTAGTTCATAATAATAATTATTTATCTAAAAATGCACGGACATTACCTAAAAGAGCTATCAATAATATAATTTATATAATTATATATATTAACTGAGAAAAGTTGATTGTGACTAATGTTATTAAAATTATATTGGATCAGTCGGTTCAATTTGTTCAATCTAGACTCATGGTTGGGGCTATCCGATTTTAATGTAAATATAAAAGTGAGATCGAACTGGATGAAATCATTTCAAATCGGCCAAAGTCGGAGAACCGACGAAGCGATATAGAATCGGGCTCAACTTTGAATTTGAAAAAAAAAATCAAAATAGAAATGAGTTACAAAAATGGAAAGAAAAACGTTATAAAAGGAAGGTAATTCAAAACGATTATTAAAAATAAAGTTAGAAATAAAAATAAATGTGGGAGGAGAATAAATGGAAAATAGAAATAAAAAAAATAAAATTTGGTAATAATTGAAGGCTAAGTAAAATAATAGGAAAGATGAATAATTTGAATTAAAATAATCAATATAGATTTATTAGTATAATAATATCAATTAGCATAATCTTTGGGTGAGCAATAAATTTTATAAAAGGAAAATAATTGGCAAGAACAAAATTGTAAATAGAAAATAAATAGAAGGAGTGTAAATAAGGAAAAGAAGTGGAAATAAAAAAGGAAAGAGGCTGAAACAGAAAATTTCAAGTAAAATAATAAAAAAATTAATAATTTGAAGTAAAATAATTAATATAGTAGTATTAGTATTATGCAAAATAATAATATATCAATCATCATGCATTTTTATAAGCATTAATTTATTTAATATAATAAATACTTTTTAGAAAAAAGTTATTCATCTCTAATCAAGGTAAAAATATTGAAAGAAATACAAGGAATTTAAAAATAACACTACGCAAAATGAAAACGGAATGATAAAATAAAATAAAAGGATAATCAAATTAAAAAGATTCAAATTAAAAATAACACTAGGAGGAGAATTAATAGAAATAGAGAGGAAGAAGGTGAAAATTAAAAAGAAATAAAATAATCAAATTACAAGTGAGTCAAAATTAATATGGGTTATTACTAAAACATAATAAATAATAATAATAATAATCTATCAGTCATCACTATTTTAAATAAGTATTAATATTTTAAACATACAATAAATAATATTTTAAACTATATCTTACTATTAGTTAGTTATTATGTAATATTAATTATGCTATATATTACAAATTATTATAGATAATATTATTTTAATAAAATTTGGTTCAACTCGATTGAACCCTATCGAACCGATCTAGCCGTGACCCAGTTGGTCGTCAGATTTGATCTCCGCTCTAGTTATGAAAACATTTATTGCAATGGTGTTCGGGTCAGATTCGAGTTGATTCGATGCTAAATTTGATCAATCTCGATCAATTTTAATTTGGTCGAGCTAGGTCGAGTTAGTGAAAAATTAATCATCGAATTTGATTCCACCAAAAGATTAGATCATGGAATTTCCAATTATTTTTTTATATTTTAATTACTTTATAATATTAATATTAATTATATTATTAAAAAATATTTTTTTTGTGAAATGTTTACAATACTTTTCAAATATATAAAGTATTAGATTTAAATATTTTAATTATAAAGTAGATTGTTCAACTTTAATAAAAAATATACAAAAAATCATATTATTAAGTTGGGATGAGTTAATCTAGTTTGAAATTTTAAAATCTATACATGATCATCAAATTAGTTCAGATTTGAATAGATTAATAATCTAAACTAACTCAGTTGAGATAAGATTATATTTATGAGGTCATCGAACACCCTTAGATTACAAATTGCAAGAAAGTTTTTTTGTGTTCTTCAATTTATCTCCAAACACATTTATTTTTTAAACTTTAATATTTAATGTTATTTTTTATTATAATTACAATATATATTTATAATTACATCATAAGTATAGTTTTTATCTAGATTATTTTTTTCCTTTAGTTAACCTTCTTTTATTTTATTGTCAATTCTTCTTAATTTACTTGAGTTATGACTTTTCAAAAAAAATTATATATATTTTTATTGATTTTCTCTTGTAGAAAAAAGTGTAATTACCAAAATAAAACAAACATAGAATTCTAGGAGATATTTAATGAATAATTAAAATTATAATGTTTGAATTATTTTTTATTACTTTTGTCTACCAATTTTTTTAATCTTTTTTTTTATTTCATCTTATTATATACTTTTATTGTGCGTCAGATTTTTAATATTACATAATTTAGACTTGTTCGCATACAATATTTTGTTTATTTGTGTTGAGTTTTATTATTTCAAAATTAATTAATAAAATTATCTTATAAACTAACTGCTTCTTTAAGACATTTATTGATCAAATAAAAAAAATAGACATTTATTGATCGATCTTAGATAAAAAAATATATTAATTAATTATCTAAATTATTTGTCATTATTGATCTTCTAATAATTTCTTGCCAAAATTTGTCTCGTATTTAGTTTTCTAATTTTGTTTAAAAGATTTTTTATCAATTGTACTTTATATTTAACTCATAGATCCTTTGTATCTTGTATAATAGTAAGAATTATATTTTTTTAAAAAAATATATCTAACAAATAGCTAACATAATACTTATTTGGAATTCTTTATTAATTTCATGTGTCAAATTTTCTTAATTTAATTGATTTATAACTCTTTTAAAATTATTATTTCACTTTAGTTATATTTCAAATTTTTTAGGCTATAATATCCTTAAAATAATAAAAAATTATTATTTTAATTACTTGGGTTAGGATTTTAAAATAATATTATTTTTTGTATGAATTTAATGGATGTGTACCTTATTTAAATAGGGTATATCGTGTATCTTATCATCTGGACTATTGTATTTGAGATGTGTGGTTAATAAAAATAAGTAGAAAATATGAACCTTAAATAGACTATTTATTTGTAACCCACACATCTCATATTTAATGGTCCAAATAATAGGGTACACCTCCATTAAACTCTATTTAAATACAATATGATTTACTTTAGTTCATCAACCACCATTTATCTTCTCCATTTCATATTACAATATTTCATCCCATCTCTCCATTAATTAATTTTTAACGATAGCTTAAAAATCCAAAAATAAAAGAAAAAACTTTATACAATGCCAAAATTGAAATTGTTCTTGAATTAAAGTAAATGTCAGAAAGACAAGATAAATGTTGAATCTAAGTTAAGATGAGTGTGATTGGGAATTGGCTTCAAGGTTTGATCCCCTTGTTCCCAAGTATAATTTTGTTGACAAATTGGAAGTCTTAAATCTTGCTGGAAGACAGTTCTCATCTCAGTATTTTAAGAATAGGTGACTAGGGCTTCAGCTTCAACCACACAAATACACAAAAGACTGAGAGAAAGTTTTTATATGCTAATTTTTTATCCGTCCAACCACCATAACAAACAAATAAACAATATTCATATAATTGAAATCTTAACCACGATAATGTGACAATAAAAAAGTTCGCTACTTCGTAACCTGCAATGGCCTTAATGATCCCTGTTTATTAAGTACAAAAAAATAAGCAAAAGCAACTCACACAAAATAAAGAGAACATAAAGAATTAGCTTTTGCTTTCCTTGTCAACTCAAAGATTTCTTTCTAATCCAGTTTGGAACATTGAATGAATGATACAACTAAAAGATTAAATGGACTAATCATGTAATACCTGCCTCATTAAAAAAAAGAAAAGGATAAAAGAAAAAGGAAATGGACCCCAACAACATATCAAGGCCCTTTTGGACCAAAAACACACTCACTCAGCCCCTTGCCTCACTATATAAGCCTAAGAATCATAATTTTTACCTTTTTCTCTCTCTCACTTCACCTTGGGAGCATTGAAAACTCAACCCTCTTGTTCTATCCGAAAATTGAAGTGTTCAAATTAGATTTTCAAATGGAAATCAAACAAGAAAGAAAGGAAAGATTGAGACAAGAACCAAATGGAGAAGGGATTGAAGAGTGAAGGAAGAGAAAGGGAGAAGCTCTAAGTGATAAGGAAAAGGATTAGTGAAAAAAGAGGTATGTAAACGAATTTCTACATTAGCTATGCACGAATTAGTTTATTGATTATTTTAATGTGTGAACAACATGAATTAAGGAGTGTAGAACTTAATTTCATGTTAGGACAACATAAATGTGGTGATTATCTATTGTCCTAACTCATTCTATGAATCTTTGATTCTAGAATTCATATGCTAGTATTGAACTAATTGTTACTATTTTTAGTCATATTGATTGAGCATGATAATGTATTGAACCCGAGATTGATTGTTGTAGCGACGAAATTTGATACCTAGAGAGAACCTTATGTACATAATTTTTATTTTCTAAATTTCGCGATAGTCATTCGACCGACCTAAGGGAGGTTCGACTGACTATCGAGTTTATGGGGCGAAAGGTTCGACCGACTTTTGTGTCGATCGAACCTGAATGACCTCAGTAGTGAAGGTCGATAAAATTTGATTCGATCGACCCTCATGTCGGATGATGTTCAGTGACATCAGTAGCGAGTGTCGGTCAGTGCATGTCCGATCGACCCTCAAGTCGGACGACCACCCTGTGTTGAGTCGATCAACCGATCTTATCCCAAGTTCATTTTATCGTATCGTACTTTAAGTTATTGTACCTGTTAATTGATAACCTAGCTCACGTATTACATGTGCAGTCATCTATGTTAAGTTGTTAATGTTTGATGTATTAATTGATTAAAATTACAATTGGACATCAATTGAGAGCCTACCGAAATGGAGGACTTATCCTCATATTGTATTGATGTCAGACATGAGATTTGTGAATTGGTTTGCAGAGTCCACGAAAGCTAATGTGTCATATAGTTTAGCTAATCATAATGGCGGCAGGTTACCCCAGTCTCCATTTATTATTAAAGGTTCAATAAAATTGATTGAATTGAATATAATGTTGTTCATTTGATGATTGACATATATATGGTTTATGAAACTTATCAATTGATTGTCATTGATGAATCATTTATTGTATAGGGACAACTTCATATAGGGACGACTCAAGAAAGTCACAAAAGAGATTTTCGGTCATTAAATGACAACAAACAAAATAATGTCTAGACGTGAAACACAATTGTTATTGATATTATGCATTAGAAAGCCTAATGTTATCGTGTGTACATGTCGTTGATCGATTGATGATTATTAAAATTGGTTAAAGTCAAAGATATAATGACTTAATCATTATTATTCATTGTTACATGGAGATCGTGATATTTCATTTAGCATTATCGTTATTGTTATCATATTGTTATTGTTTTACATACTAAGCGCAAGTTCATTGGACTTTGTCTCCTGCATTGGATCTTGCAGGCCGAAGGGTTAGTATGGATGGTGGCGCTGCTCTGACATCAAAGATTGCACATGACAAATGTTAAGTACTGAGTCAATCATGTTGTACGATCAATTGGTAGGCATTTTCTTATTTTCATGTTTCGATTCTTTGTAGCGAGTTATGTTGCTCAAGACTATGCATAATCCCAGGACTTTTGATGAAACTCAAGATGTTTAAGTTAACATTAAGTACTTTTATAAATTGCATCGAATTATGAGTTCGTTTTCGCTGTTGTACATTGATGGATTTTAACGTTTTCCGCTGCCATAGTTTATTGTACCTTTGTACCACCTCAGGAGCCACCTCGACACATGTTGGATATCGATTCATGCAGGTGTGGAGCGCGCTCACGAACTTAGTTGACTGGTTTGATTAACATTATCTTCAAAGTTGAAGCGGTTAAAATTGCCCCAACATTGTCTCACCCCAAGTCTCCAGAAAGACAACAGTGTGCCAATGTGCCATGAGCACCAAGAAATGGAGATTTCAAATTTTGTTTGTCTCATTGTGTGTTGGCTTCTCAGCATACGTGAAAGTTGTTTGAGACAAGAATAAGAGTAATGAGTAATGGGAATCAATAAAAAATATTCTTTTTTTTATTTAATAAGAGTGAGATATTTTTTGGTAATATTTTAGTGATATGTTTGGATGAATTAATTGGTATTATAATAATTAAAATTAGATAGTATGTGCATTTAATATTTTATTATATATTTATATTAAATATAATTAAAAATTTATAGAAAATACTAATTATAATTAAATAATGATAAAACTAATAGCATTAATTGTAATTATACAAATTAATATATAATTAGTCTTTGTTTTACTTATAATAAAATATTAAGTTTTATAATTATAAAATTATAGTAATTAACTAAAACTTGCAAACACTACTTAATATTTTCGCCATTCTATTTTTAATAATATATTGTTACCTAATAGTTAATTAAATACTTAATCATTAGTATTAACAAAATTATGTTTATTTATTATCCATCTATAATGTCATACTTTTGTGAAAAAATTATAAGATGTTAAAAACTTAATCAATTATAATTAATCATATATA
>LTAE01009672.1:6251-18152 GCA_001647135.1 Pontederia paniculata
AATCCTTGATTTAATACTTAAGGACCTTGTTGTGGTAAGAGTGCAAGATTAATAACCCAAGTAGGACGTCGATCATTGTTTAGGAGCCGCCAAAGTTAATATATAGGGCGGGTAGCATGGCTACTACCTGGTTCTTGTTGTTCAGTCTGCTCCCACTGTTCAATGAATATGATTCACGTGCATCCTCCCCTTTTTGGGCATTGGCTGTGGTAGTGCACCACCACTGACAGTCGGCGTACTTGGAAGACTCATGAGCGATTGATTAATTTACCCCAAAGTCACCTGAACACATTAATGGGATAAGATCCAAGATTGCTAAAGAAATTCATATTAAAGTACTTACACTAATACATGTTTTCATGTATCTTGTTCATGTCCTGATGTTATTCCAGGATATGTTGATCCTATCGATGTTCTGATGCTATTCCAAAACATTTCATATAATCATGATGTTGTTCCAGGATATGCTGATCCTATCTATGTTCTGATATTATTCAAGAACATGGTATAGAATCCTGATGTTGTTTCAATATGTTGACATTCCCTGAGGCTATTCCAGGGTAGTTTTATATTTCTGAATAATGATAACTCTATCTGATGTTGTTCCAAGATAGAAGGTAGGTATGACCCCTGATGTTGTTCGAGGAGAGTATGACCTTAACCTTATATTTAGAACATGCATAAAGTATGATATCTACTGGTATGATCATTAATCTGAGTAGAAAGGTCTGATTAAATTTTATCTTCATGTTCATATCTAATTGCTTATTTTATGTATTTGTTGCCTTACATACTGAATTTTTTTATGCACATGAGATATTATTTTTCTTGTGTTGAATCTTACATGTAACTAGGCTATGGTGGATCCCTAATGCTGGTGGTGTGTGCGATAACTGATGCTCGTGGTGGATACTATCTGCACATGGATGAGCCTTTGAGTCTTTTTTATCATTATGTCTCTTTATTTTATGGTTATTGAGTTGTATGACTATCCCAGGATGTCATACTCCTTGTTGTTGAGAGACATGTTGACTCTTTATCTGTTTATCTTCCGCATGTTATTCATTAGACTCTTTTAGTCATTCAAGTCTTGTTTCTTTTTCTTATATTATTCCTAAAGTTTTTATTAACTAGTCAAAGAGTCAGAGCATAATCAATCAAAGTAGCGTCCTAAGTACACATTTGATCATATGGTGGAGTATTGATTTGGAGACGTTACAATTAGGTATCACGAGTATTCATCAACAAAATGTTTCAAAGTTGCACAAGTACTGTTCGCCGCAAATAGAAAAGTTTTATGCGGAACATATATAACCCATGCATGCAATGTGACAATAACCATTACCTAACTTTCGTTTTCGAGGTACGGTGAAAAGAAATGGAGAGAGAGAGAGAGAGAGAGAGAGAGAGAGAGAGAGAGAGAGGATCAAGCTTACTTATTACTTAACTAGATGTTAAAACGAGTTAAGTGGTTTTCTAAGTTAAAAAAACATTCAACATTTTTTTGGTGAATTTTCAAACTATAAAATGCCATTCTTTTGGGAAACCTTTTCTTAAAAAAATTATATTTATGATAACTAAGTAATATTACATTGTATCCTTTCAATAAGTGTTTTCTATATCGCTTTATTCAAATATCATCAACAATAGCTTATATAAATAGATAATAGAAGTCTTTAAAGTCACTCGATTTGCTCGGCCGAATTTTTTTGAGTGATTTTTTATTATTTAAAAATACCACTATTTTTTCCAACTCCAAAGACTTTGAAATCTTAATGGCGGCTACTCGCTTGAAAAGCTTTTCGTTGTTTTGAGTTTAATATTTTGCTATATTTTCAACTTATAATACACACCAAAATAGAACTCTTAGTTCACAAACCAACTACTATATATGTACACACACCAACAAATAACTCTTAGCGCACAAAACAAACTTGATATACTCCACTTGAGTTCTCACATTTGACTAACTTTTTTTTAAGTATATTAGGGTAATGAGTAAGGGATCAAATGCATAGAATTAATGTTAGGCTCATGCCTACATCATTAGCTAACCTTCATGTTTTTCTACCGGAAAATAGATGGATAGATGGATGGATGGCTAAGTAATCAACATTGTCATGTAACCAAGGACAAGACAAAGTACATGTATATGTGGGGCCCTTAATATGTCGATGTCACATTGGATGGTTTGCTACTTCTAATCTACAACATGGGGTTGACAACTAAGTGGTTAAGTTAAATATATCAATAGAATATTAAGAATAGATTTTAATCTTGCTTTTTGGATATTATATTTACATTTATATATGGTGATCATGATTTGAATTATTAAAGATTCCGCCATAATATTACTAGTTCCAACATATTAGACAAGATATCCACCATCAATGACTTACGTATATAAGCTTGACATGTTCTTAAAGTGGCCACTTTCTCAATATAATAAAACTATATATAGATGACATTAAGAATAATGACCATGCATCGATCAATTGAGTTTAACGTTTTGTTAATTATACATGAATTAATTGCCTCCTCATGATCCACGAAGTGTTTGGCCACCCTATAGGATATTATTAATTTTTCCTTCAAAGTTAGGTGTCAATCCTACATCAAGGGAAAATTAATTTGTCTCACTTGAGACAAACTATATTAGCCAATTTCAAGTCCATATCCATCTTTTTAAGATGTCTCCGGTTAAATGGGATGTCGAAATCAAATCGTAAAGTTTATTTTTTTACTTTTCGTAAAAAAAAATACATGGTTAGATTGTGTTTGTTTTATTAGCAATGATCTATGGAGAAAAGAAGGTAGAACAACTCTTTATAACAATGTTTTTTAATATATTATTTATATAATAATAAATATAAATTATATGCATCACAAGATATTATTACTATTATTTTTTATTAGGGGTAAGCATAATCGGATATGGACCGAGAATGAGGTCATCTCGGTTTTGACCCATTTTTATCGGATAAATGAACTCAAGTCCCATTTTTGATCCGATGACAATCGAGATCGGGACTGAAATATCCTAATTTGAATCGAAATTAGATTGAGACAATCCACTTATCTCAAGTTATTTAAATACAAAAATATATTATCATATTTATAAAATATAATTAAATTATATGTACCAAATTTCAAAGATATATAATTATATTATCAAATATGATAAATTAATATTACTCTAATCAAATAATTGAACATATACTTATCAAAAAGTACTATCCGTTGAATATGTAATATGAATATTATTTTTTTTATTACACTAGAATATCGGGTTGAGTCAATTAGGTATTTGATATAATAATCCGATTTTAACCTAAATTATACTATTTTTTTTAAGTTTAACCCGATCATGACCTAAAAAAAACCCAAAAAATCAGGTCGGTCTTAATTGGGATAATCGAATTTTTCGTTCCGTGCTCACCCCTATTTTTTTATCATAGATAAAAAAAACATATGTTAATTGAAATAGACGAAAAAAATCTTTACCTTTATATGAATTTTTTTTTCCATTGTTTTACTACCTTCGTAAAAACCATCTAAATCCAAATAGGTCCTTAATATGCACCTTAATAGAAAGAAAAAAAGATGCCAAGAAATACTTATGCCAAACAAGACAATGCTTAATAGGAAATATCAGAAAGGTTGACATGAAATGACAGCTAAAAATAAAATAAAAAAACACTTCATATTTGTTATAGTGATCATTTTAATTATTTATTATCACTGACATTAATAATAATAATAATAATAATAATAATAATAATAATAATAATAATAATAATAATAATAATAATAATAATAGGGCTTAATGTTGCTATGAAAGGGGGACAACTTGAGGTCCCTTGTATCAACCGTTGACCAAAGATCTACGACCGCAAATAATTTAATCATTTTTTATTACAATCGTGATTCTCTGATCCAACGATTGATATAAGGGACTTTAAGTTGTCCCTCTTCAAAGAGGGGACAATAACATTTTGTCCATAATAATAATAATAATTATTATTAATCTTTGGGTATTTGATGAGGCCTTCAACTACGAGGCCCATACACGATGCAAAAAGGCCCGTTAGGCCCAAACAATGATCCCATACCTATATATCCTCCTCTTGTAAGAGTGGTTCGTCCTTAATCGGACGGTCGCGATGCATCGTTAAGTATCTTCCTTCAGCAGCTCGAACCCTAACGAGTTGAAGGCAACATGACACCTTTTTCCCCAATCCATCTCCCTCACAGTGATCCATTCCTCTGTCTCCTTCCAAGCTCGTCATCTCTCTTCCATCTTCCCCGCACCCGAAGGCAAAAGGTGATCCTTCCCTCTCTCTTTCTCTCTATGTTTTGTTGTGATTGATTCGTAGTTGAGTCAATGATGTCGATGCTGTATGAGTTTTGTTGTTCATGTCTTTGTTGTTGGCAATTCCTGTGACATTTAAATCTACATAGAAAGCTCGCCCCTTTTTAAAAGACTTGCTGTTGTTGTTTTAGTTTTCGTTTCTAGGGTTTGATGGAAATGAGAATTGCCTTCTTTTTAAGGGTCTGTTAGACGAATAATTTCGAGTTTAGGGTTTGTGATGTAGCCTCTCCTTTAAAATTAGGGCTTTTTTTAGGTTTCTGGTAGTTAACAGTGGATATCTGTTGTCAGTTCTTACACCCATATTTCTTATGCATTTGATGACCTTATTTTTTGTCTTCTGGCGCCATTTACAGACTGTGTTTTAGAGGGGTGATCAAAGGTATATAATCCATAATATTGCACCAGAATAGTGTTTTAGACATCGCCAAAGACCATGGCGAACAGGACAGATCCAATGGCGAAGAACATCCATGGGACTAATCCCCAGAACTTGGTGGAAAAGATATTACGCTCTAAGATTTATCAACACACTTATTGGAAAGAGCAGTGCTTTGGCCTCACAGCAGAGACACTTGTGGACAAGGCCATGGAGCTTGACCACCTCGGAGGTACCTATGGGGGAAATAGAAGGCCCACCCCCTTCATGTGCCTTGTCATGAAGATGCTCCAGATCCAGCCTGATAAGGAGATCATCGTCGAATTCATAAAGAATGAAGATTACAAGTAGGCCTAACTCCTTGACACTTCCTCTTTGTGCGAAATTATTGGGTTAAAATTTTAATCTCTTTTAGAACTTTTGTGTTGCAGGTATGTTCGTGCTTTGGGAGCTTTTTACCTCAGGCTTACTGGATCAGTCACGGATGTGTATCAATATCTTGAACCGCTCTACAACGACTACCGGAAGCTCCGCCAGAAGTTGAATGATGGAAGTAAGTTCCAATTAAGTTTGTCATACATTTGTCAAGGTCTACTATTGTACGAGGTTGTTACGACATAAATATATATTAAGATTTTGGGGGATTTTAAGATTTTCTCTTGTTTAATTTGAGGCCTCTTACTTTTTGTATGTGCACAAATACATTCATATGCTAACTGAACTGTAACTCTGAAAGTCAAATGATGATTGACATAGTGATTGATACATTAGTTGTTGACAATAATCTTTTGTTTTTCTCTAGGATTTTCTTTGACACATGTGGATGAGTTCATTGATGAGCTCCTTACCAAGGATTATTCCTGCGATATTGCTCTTCCTCGAGTCCAGAAGCGGTAATTCTTTCTTGAACTTATTGTATTATGTTGTTATTGGATATTATCTCATTCTGTTTCTTGTTTGGTGCACGAATAATTGTGATAATGCCAGCTTAACTGCTAGTGTTTTTGTCAATAAAAAGAATCCTTATCTTGGTCTTGATTATTAGGTAGTGAAAACCTATCCATGTAATAAAACAAAAAATATTTTGCCAATCTGTAATATTCCAATTTCTGTCTGATGGTAAGATATAACTCCACAATATCTCGTGGTTGGTCCATAGGCTTACTGCATTGAAGGAAAATTGGCAATTGAACACATGTGAAATCCCACTATGAGAATCAAACCCAAAGCTTCGTTGATAGTGAAATAGTCTTCTATTATGATAGATCAAAAGTTATGTAGCATGTATAACATTGTTATGCTTTTGGAACATAGGGTTATCTTTCATGTCAATGGCGTTCAATCTAGATATTGATTTGGAGTTTATTAGAGTTTCTGGGTTGATATTTTCTGCATTATCCTCTGCATTTTCATCCGCTCCCTAGCATAACATATGTGTGAAATCCCGCTATGAGAATCAAATCCAAAGCTTTGTCGATAGTCGAATAGTCTTCTATTATGATATATCAAAAGTTATGTAGCATGTATAACATTGTTATGATTTTGGAACATAGGGTTATCTTTCATGTCAATGGTGTTCAATCTAGATATTGATTTGGAGTTTATTAGAGTTTCTGGGTTGATATTTTCTGCATTATCCTCTGCATTTTCATCCGCTCCCTAGCATAACATATGTTGTTGATTGAATTTGCTAATCATACATTCAGTGGTTTTGTTAATAATTCATCTATAATTTAGTGCTTACCTACTTAGATGGTTTCAGTGCTGCTCATTCTAAAACTGATGGTGTCACTAACTCTTTAGGTCGGAGGAAAGAATCATGCTTCACTATTTCAGTTCTTTTTTGGATGTTAAGCTCTACCTTTTTTCCCATTGCAGATTTGTTCTTGAGGCTTCTGGAGTACTAGAACCTAGAAGAAGTGCTTTAGAAGACGATTTTGAGGAAGAAGAAGAAAAAGAGGAAGATGTGCAACCTATGGAAGATAATGATTCTCATGAACAGGTTGAAGAGCTCTACCTTTCCTCTTTTCTTTTTCTTCCTTAAATTAGTTCAAACATTTTGCATCCTTTTGTTGCTCGTTATATAAAGTTGTTTTCTATCAATTAGGATTATCATCGTGGTCGGAATTCTACAAGGGAAAGAGAAAGGGATAGACGGCGAGATAGCTACAAGCATAGGTACTTATTGCTGGAAATAGTTTTTCTGCTTCCCACCAAATATTTATACATAATTGTTTCTCATTTTTTAAATTAATTTTCATGATCGTTAACTTTACTTTTGATTTATGATAGAGTTAGAGTCTGTATGTGCACACTTGAGTTATGCCTAACATGAGTGTTGTTCGGACCAATGGTTTCGGTGATTTTGTCAGTTTGTGGATAAATTGCTGTCAATTTCCTTTGCAGATGCTTCTTCTTATCATTATCCTGGCTCTAATTCTTTAAAGTCATTTCTTTCTAGATCCATGCCATCCAAGATGAACTTGTATTTCAGTGTCCTTGTTCTTTTCTATCTACTTTTTGTTTTTTGAGGAAATACTTGTTTATGCAAAGTTTTCTGCATTTGTTTGTGCTCTTTGTGTGAGATATACTTGGTTTTATATAGTTCATTGTTCCTTTACGATCATTCTCAGTTGCTTCAGAATTGTTGTTTTCTAGAGGGTTTTGAGACCTGGTGCTAAGCCTGATTACCTTAAGATATATGACACAATCAAATAATAGGTTAGACAAACAAATGAGATTCTATGGCATGACCGATTACAATACTCAGATGTACTGGAAAAAGCCTAAGGGAGCCCTTTGGTGGTTTCATATCATTGTTTTAGGTTTTAGGTGTTATTTATCAAGGACATTTCCATTGAGTGTGCTTGATTTGTATATGATTTGCACTGTGTTTGACCTTTGTATCAAAGATTCTTTGAAGATTTGTTAGACCTTGTCATCTTGTTTTTCCTTTGTTGACTTGTTTTAACAGTGGAAGCGTCCTCGTAATCTGCTCTATGATTAGAAACCTTCTATCATGGTATTCCTCTTTGAAGGTCCATTGATAATTGAGCTGCTTCCTAAAGTAATTCAAGATGGCCCTGCCAGGTTTCTCTGCACTGATAGTGTGCAGTGAGAAGTATGATGGGTCGAACATGTCATTGTAAAATTCATACTGAATTGCTTTGATCTTTTTTGTTCATCTTTTTGACCTTTGAAGGCCATTTCTTTCTAGATACATGGCATCAAAACTGAATTATATCACAAAGTCCTTGTCATTCTTCATTTGTCTCTACTTTCTGTTTTATGAGGAAATACTCTGTTTGTACAAGGTTTTCTGCCTATGTTTGTGATGTTTGCTGGACAAACTTCGTAACAATGTAGTTAATTATTCTTTTACAGTCATTATCAGTTGCTTGAGAATTGTTATGAAGACCTTTCCCTAAAGATATGACAATTGCAGAGAATTAAGCTCACATACTTGAGAATATGATGAATACATGGGAGGACTGATCAAAATATTCAGATGTCATGAAAATGCTGTAGGGAACCCATCTTCGGTTTCATATCATCGTTTTTATGCGGTTTCATACGATTGTTTTTAGGTTATATGTGCTCTTTATCAAAGCATTTATGACTAATGTGCTTGATTTACGGTGTTTGATCTTTGTATCAAAGATTCTTTCAGGATTTGCTAGACCTTGGAAAGTTCAAATTTTCATCTTGTTTTCTTGTTTTCCTTGACTAGTTTTAACAGTGGAAGTATCATCATAACCTGATATATGATTAGAAACATCCTATCATTGAATTCCTATTTCATGGTCATTAATAAATGCGAAGATTCATAAAGTGATTCAAGATGGCTCTGCCAGGTCTCTCTGCACTGATAGTGTTCAGTTAGAAGTATGATGGGTCAAACATGTCATCAGGAAGTTCTTCCTGAGCTGACTATACAAAACTCAGAAGTGTATAACGTAGTTTACCATGGCTACAATCAAGTTGTAGGTCTTGCAAAATATTGTGTTTCTCTATTCATTGTATTCCTTTTTTTATTATGAGGTAGATGCATGATATGCTGCCATATTTCTTAACCACGTCTCGGAGTGTCCAATAAAGATTCATAGGCTCAGAAACTTTGAAGATGTTCACTTTATTATATTAATATCTTAAATATTGATGTTATGTTTATTTTGTTCCTCATTTGAATCATGGTAATTGGCTTTTTTTCTTAACAGGGATAGAGATTATGATCGGGAATACACAAGAGGTCGGGAAAGAGACCGTGAGCGAGATAGGGAGAGGGAGAGTGAGAGGGATAGGCATCGACCAAGAGATGATAAGGACTATGAGCGAGATAGGGACCGAGAAAGAGATAGGGAGGGTAGAGAGCGAGAGAGAAGAGATAGAGACAGGGACAGAGACAGAGATAGGGATCGACATCGGGACCGAGACCGTGGAAGGCGTAGGAGTCGTTCAAGGAGTAGAAGTAGGGACCGTCGGGAAAGAGACTATGAAGATGGTGAGTATCGCAAAAGGCGGCGCAGCAGTCTTAGTCCCAGGAGGAAGGCTGAGGAGAATGGCACTTCTAAAGAGGATCCAAAGAAGAAGAAAGAAAAGAAAGAGATGAAGGCTGACGGGACAGATCATCCTGATCCTGAAATTGCCGAAGCCAACAGATTGCGTGCCTCTCTCGGTCTAAAACCCCTAAAGCTATAAAGTGAAAACTTAAGAGATCGAACAATTCTGTTTTCGCTTTTGGCAATAGTGTATATTTTGTTAGTACACTTGCAGCGTTGCACTGTTCTTTTCCTGATTTATTTGAATAGGATTGTACCAACAATATGGAATTTATTTGCTTTTCATACCTTGTTGCCATTATCATCTCTAAAACTTGTGCTCATTTATTATTATTTTTGCCATATAACTTGACATTTTTGAATAAAATTAATGTCCAGATGAAAAATAGAGCATAAACCAATTTAAGATTGACATCTTATAAGGGTTTCATATTGTTGCAAAACAGTAGTAGAAATCTGTGTAATAATCTTTGTGATCATCTAAAATGTCGGACACAACTACATTTTCTCAAAAAGGAGCATAATAATCTTAAATCACATTAATGAAAAAAAAATGATCAACTACACTTCATCCTTTCATTTCCACACCCTCTTTCTTGGTTCTCTCCCCTTTAATCTCTTATTAATATTCTTGTCCCATCAAGGGAATGAACAAATTAATCTATGGATAAAAAAAATACAAAAAGAAAAAGAAGGAAACATATGAATTCTTCTGCTCTACATACAATAACAAGATGTTCTCTACCTAAACCCAAAAGAACTCAAAGGCGATGCCTCACTTCGTTGCCACCGCCATGCTCTACAAAACCCAGTCTGCAACATGAGAAAAGAAAACACATTACATTCTATTATAATATGGATTTAATGTGATAGTTACGGTTGGATATTAACATCTTTATAACCTTAACTAACACATCTAATGATTCATGAAGAATGTGCACATAATACACCTTAATAGATATGATGTGATGTACCAACATTAAATTATATATATATATATATATATATGGATGAATTTTTTTTCTTTATCTTATCAGAAAATTAAGAAAGAAGAAGACTAAGGATGGCACCCGCCCCTATTCGGGGCGGAGGATATGTCTCCCACCCCGATCTTGCCAACTCGCCCCATCCCCGCCCCCGCCCCGAATCCTCGTGGAGGAGGAATTAAATTTTTCGTCCCGTCCTCGTGGATCCCCGAACCTACAAGGAGATTCGATTCCTCAAAATGTAATAAAAAATATTTTTTAATAAATAAAATATGCAATAAAATTATAAAAAAATAATATTTATAAAAATATTATATTATACATATATGTTTTTAAATATTATAATTTATATTAATAAATAAATACTACTTAAATAGTGTTATATTAATATAATTAATTTTAAAATATTTTAATAAATATATATANTATTATATTATACATATATGTTTTTAAATATTATAATTTATATTAATAAATAAATACTACTTAAATAGTGTTATATTAATATAATTAATTTTAAAATATTTTAATAAATATATATAGCGGCTGGGGTCGAAGATCCGTAGGGTGGGGGCAATGTTCCCCGCCCCAATCCCCTAATTGGGATGGAGGGGGACTATGCCCTCATTCCCGCCTTCACGAGAAAAAAATTCTTCAAAATCGGGACCCAAATCGAAAAATCGTCACGGGAATCCCCGAACTTCGGGGAGTTTTACCATAGAAGACTAATAATTATTCAATTTGAGTAGTAAGTAAACACACACCTGCAGTGGTCAGGAATGCTCCACTTGTGAGGGAGGGAGGACTGCAGCGGCGGCGGCAGGCCCATGTACCTGCGCCAGTCGTCGAGCATGAGCTTGAGGTCGTAGATCTTGCGGCGGAGGCCGATGCAGCAGTTGACGTGGAAGGTGCAGACCTTGTTGAAGTCCCTGCTCATCTCGCAGATGCCGCCGAAGAATTCGGTGCTGAGGAAGCGGAGGCGGACGCCGATGCGGGCGAGGTAGGGGTCGTGCTTGATGAGGTTGAGGACGTTCTGCTCGTGCTGCCCCGGGAAGCGCCGCTGGGAGTCGTACCAGAACCTGTAGAAGGCGACGGTGCGGTTGTTGGACCGGACGTAGTTGAAGCCGTTGTTCGGCGAGTTCGCCAGCGACGTCGAGTCGCCGACGTACTTGTCGCAGGCTATCTGGAAGTCGCCGTCCGGTATGAACCGGGCGAAGGGATCCCTGAACCACATGATGTCCACGTCCTGCATGCATCCGCGCATTACAGAAAAAAAAAATTAAAATTGTTCTACAAAAATGCATATGATATATAATTAATATCAATTTTATTATATATATATATATATTTAACGAGGGATATGAGTGTGCAGTGGTATAATTTATATCGGTCTAATTATTATGTAAAATTATTAGTATGTACTTATGTTCATATACTCACACTAACAAATATATAAGTGTTGTTAACCAAATTAATTAATACAGATGATTAGTAGGTCTGTGCTCCGAGTTAAGGGACCGGAAGCTAGTAGTCCCGAGTTTGAGCCCTCGAGTCTTCAATTTGATTAAAATTTAACCTTCACCGCTCTCGTCCGAACACCGAATTAGT
>LTAE01009674.1:4585-18150 GCA_001647135.1 Pontederia paniculata
TTCGTCAAGCCTTCTTGGTCGTCCGCCACCACTTGTGACTGACCTGCTTGACGTTGTGCCACCTTCTCTCTTCAACTGCTCCGGAGGCCCGCTAATTGCACCTCAATCACCTCGGACGTCCACTTCTGGCATTGAAGATTCGTCAAGATCCTTCGGTCGCTCGTGGCACCTTCGGTCGACCGACTTGACACGTGCCATCACCTTTGGCACATTTGTGGTCGCCCACTGATTCCTCCTAAATCCTTTGGGCGTCCGCAACTTCTCCTCGTGGATACTTCGGGCATCCGCTCATTCCACAATGAGATCCTCGGACGTCCGCTCCCTCCTCTGTCAGTACTTTGACCATCCACTCACTTCCCAATGAGATCTTCGGACGTGCACCAAAGCTTCCTCTAACAGGTCCGAACGTTCGCTCATTGCCTTTTGAAACTTCAGACGTCCACTCCCTTCTCCTGACAATCTCCGGACGTCCACTGACACCTCGCTAGTTTTCTTGGGTGTCCATTCCCTCTACTGTTAGATATCCTAGTCGACCACTGCTCTGTTTCCTCAGACTTCGGACGACCTCTAACATTCCACCGGTCGTCCGCCAATCCTGCGGTCGTCCGATTTCCAGCATTCATCAGTCTTGACAAACTCCTGGACGCCCGCTTGTCTTCTCACCAAGACCCTGGACGTCTTTTGTCTTCACCTGATGTCCACTAGTCATCCGCACTTCACCTGTGGTCGACCACTCTCCTATTTGCCGTCTGCCTTGGTCTTACGCTGCTTCTACACTTAGAGCCTTCGGACGTCCACTCCAACCTTGGCAATCTTCTGGTCGTCCACTGTCTCCACTCTGAGCCCTTTGGACGTTCATTGTCGTCTCCTCAGTTCTTCGGTCGTCCGCTCTTCAACTTCGGATGACCTCTCCTCTGCTTAGCCAAGACCCTTCTTCGACTAAGTCTTCATCGGGCATCCACTTCTCCTTGGACCGCCCGTTCTCCATCCTTTGGTTATAAAGGTGTTGCCTTCGGTCGCCCATTTTCATCATCGGACGACCTCTCCTGTTAGGCCCATTTCTTTGGTCGTCCCCTTTATATCTTTGGTCGACGGTTCATTCCTTTGCTCCTCTTCACACGCGTTCTCCTCCAATATTGGTCAACCACTTCATATGCTTAGGACGACCTCTATACATATAGAGTTTCTCTGCTATGTATCTTGTGTACATAGGTCGTCCATTCCTTTAGCTTCGATCGACCTTTCATATTCTGAACTTGAATATCCTGTTTCAGAAATCAGCTCAACAAGTTCATTAGTTCAAAACTAAGTTCCCTTACAAATTTGTGATCATCAAAATAATCTCGGGATCCTAGATTCAACAAGTTGGAGAAAAAAAAGAGCAAAAATAACATGGGAGGAGGTTCAGGCGACGTTAAGATGTTTCACAAAATATGATAACCAACTGCGCTAAGAAGTACATCAGTCTAAACGATATATATAATATTTATTCAGTGCTTGCACGTGCAGGCATGGGTAGGCAATCTCCGCTCTTGCACATAATGGAACACAAAGTTGGTCAACTTGAACTTGTCTCTTCAAATTGAATCAAAGTTAGCATGACAAGGGTCGTGTCTCATCTTGACATGGGTCATGTTAAGTCCAATATGGACTGTTCTCTTAAACTAGGTGGAAAACAAACTATGTCCTATACCAACATGAGTCGTGTTTCTTCTAAAAAGTTGATAAATAAGGAACCCCTTTATTATGTCTTATTGTATCCTATTGCTTGATTTAATGATGGTTGTATGAGTCATAACATAGAAAGAAGATGGTGTCTAATGTTCAATAGGGTTGAAATGAATATTGCATGTGATTGAATTTATTTATGAAGGGTGTGAGTTGATTCTTGGCGAATTATTAATAAGCAATTCCTTCGGGGGCTAAGGGTTCCTTCGGGAACTAGTGTTCATGTATCTTATTGGGTCAGAGAGGGACCAGGCCTAGCTAGCCTTAATGGCGTCACATCAAAACCAATGACCTTCATGATTGGTAAATGTTCACTATTGATTATTAATTATTGAATAACTTAGGATAAGTCAAGTAGAGAACATTTAAAGATAGTCCTAAGTTAAATATTACTTAAATATATTAAACAAAGAATATTATGGGCATCATGAGGTAGATGAAATTGATATTTTTGCCATCGTTGGATAAACGATGAAAAGAAATAATTGAACTTTGAACCGGGTTATTAAATCATAAAGAAATTGATGTTCTTGCAATGAAATAGTAATGTTATTATCAGGAAAAGAAATAAAGCAATGAAGAGGCAGGAAGGTAAGTAAATTTATTGATCATAAAATTAGTTTTCTTTATTATATTTTCACATATGGTTTATCCTATTGAATTTATCCTATATATATTGGGCTTCATATCTCATGGGAGAATTACATCCCTTGCTTTTGATCGTCCAAGTGAATAGGATAACAACTAGATGATGGCATATGCAATGCGGATGATCATGATGTGGCGGATTGCACATGACTAGTCTAGATTGAGTCAAATCTACTTTTATTAGTTATGTCTTTCCTTTATTGAATATTGTAAAAAGATATTTTATTTGGCTAGATTTTGGGATTGGACATTTTATTTTAAGGTATTGGCTTCTGCATTTTGTGTGTTGTCAAAAGTAAAGTCAAAGGAGTAAGTTCATAGCATCTCCATAAGGACATTCTACCAAGTAGCGGGGTGTGCATCTGGGGGTGTTACAAAGATATCATAGCCTAATGATAGACACTTCTTATCTTCCTCTAAATATTTAAGGGTTATGTGCAAGCATCACAGCATCGACCCAGAATAGCACCGAGGAGTATGTGATACCATATGCTGAGGATGGCAATGACTTCCTAAATAGTTTGATGAGGGCTGCTCAAGGGAGCACAAACGAGAGGAATCGAGGGATACTATCGTGAGATTCCTTAAGTTGCATCCTCCTAAGTACAAGGCGACCAAAATTTTTGGGAAAGCTAAGAAGTGAGTGGAAAAGATGGAAGAAGTTTTCATAGAAATGCAGTGCGTTGAAGGTCAAAAGATCACCTTCACCATCAATCGTCTCATGGGTGATGCTAAGGACTGGTAAAAAGCCACCAAGAGTACTAAATTCACAGGAAATTACATAGTCTCATGGAAAGACTTTAAGGAGGCTTTCGAGGCACACTATCTACCTTAATATCAGAAGAATTAAATGTAGAAGGAATTCTTATAGCTAAAATAGGATAGCATGATGGTGGAGCAATACCTCATCAAGTTTCTTCGGCTCAAGAAATATTGTACGTTGGATAAGAGCGAAAAATCTAGGACAAGGAGGTTTTTCTATTGGCTATAACCTGTGTTAGAGCCAAGGTCATGAGCGGGAACTGCAAGATCATGGAAGATGCCTCTGAACTCGCATTAAAGTTAGAGAGGGAGCACGATGAGTTGCAGAAGACCCAAAAGGAGAAGGCTCTAGCCCGCCCACCAAATCGAGATAGGACTAGGTGGAATGAAAGAAAACAAGCCAAAGTCCCAGATGGGAGCGATCGTCGTCTGGAAGAACATTCTAAGCCTTATATACCTCGTGAGGGGCAACAACAAGATGATAAGAAACCTTGCCCATACTGTCAGAGGACCCATTCGGGGGAATGTCGTTATACAATAGGTGCATGTTTACAATGCGGGAAGCACGATCACTTTTTAGGGAATCCCTAGATCAAAGGAAGGGGGATCAAGATATCCAAGGAGAAAGGGGCCCTTCTAATCTAGCACCAGTGGGGAGGGAGTAAGATATGATGGCATAACCCGGAGGACACATCTTCGACACTCTAGGTGTGATATCCATGATATAATTCATATGAGATCATAAATGTTAATTGTGTATTCATGTGCTTAATATCTACTATGATATATGTGTTAAAGTGTATATTGTAGTATCAGTTTTCATACGCTAAAAATTAGGAAATTCGACTAAGACATGAAAATATGATTTTTGAAAAGTTTAGAATTTGAAAAAATAAAGTCCCGGTAATTGTTCCTATATGTTAAAGTATACTAAATATGATTTTTAGCAAATTTTAGAAGAAGTTTTACTTAGGTGAAATGAAGGTGCAAAAATGAAAAATCTGTAAAACGATCGATTTTGTTCTTCGGGTCAAAATTTAGATTTTGATTCTTTTGAAATTTATTTTAATAAATATTTTCTTTGAATCCAAATGGGGGGTAGTTTCTTATTTACATGTAATGTCTTAAGTAAATGAATAAATAAAACAAATATAGGAAAATATCAAGCCATTTACTTAAATGACATTAGATGTAAATAAGATCAAATCCATGGCAAAAACCATAAAACTTTTAGGCCGACTTTGAAGTCGGTAACTTGAAAGGATAAGAACTAAAAATATTTACTTTTACCACCTACTTACTCACCCCATCTTCTCCATGGCCGAAAACTACATAGAAGAACTTCTCCATGTACTCTTGAGTTCAACATCAACATAAGTGGATTTCTCTAGGGTTTTTGCAATAAGGTAAGTAGCTAACTCCTTTTCTATGGATTACTCTACAAATTTCAGTTGAACAAGTTGTTCTCTGATGATGGTTTACCCTCCTATTCTATAAATTCCTATCCTTTATGGAGCATAACAAACTTAACTTGCTCAAGGGTAGAATACACTCTAGCTGAATTCAATTCTAGAGCTGAAACTTTCTAAAGACTAAATGTTATCTTCGACTCCTTCAAAAATTATAAAACTCCTCCTGTTATATACCCTTGGAGTCTACTTTCCATAGGCTTTGGAATTGAATAATTCTGAATTGTATATTAGAAGTTATGAGTAGATGATTAAGACCCACTCTTGCTGTTTTCTGAAATGATTGGTCTGAATTGTAAATTATGCAATAAATAGTATTCATATAACGAGTTCATGATAATTTTATATCACATACTAATGAAAGTCTACTTTCAGATCCAATTGGAATTACAATCATAAGCTATGTAAATCGCAAGTTATAAATTTTACATTGTACATCACACAGTCTGTTAGGACTCTGAGATGAAATAGAACATAGGCAAATCTATGAATTTTCTGAGACCTCCCTAGACAAGATAACACTTTGATTTTTATATGATTTCATCCTCTGGAAGTATAGTTTCATTTCAAATTGGAATGGTTTGATTTTAGTAAGTATTGCATGAGTTATGAATTATATATTCAACCCCACTCAGTCTGCCAGAACACAAAAATGTACCAGAACAGTGTTATTTAGTTGAATTTTCTATGATCATTACAGAACAATTGAGAAGAAGATATTTATATGGATTACACTTATAAGAGTCTACTTTTTGATAAAATTTGTAGTATCTAAATATGTTGTGTTTCCTAATTGTTATGAATTTTATAACTGACTTCACTCAATCTGCCAAGTGCAAATCTGATACAAATAGATGTTATGAAGTCCATGAAATGAATTCCTTAGTGATGCAATTGTACTTATATATGCATTGCAAGTGCTTTGGGACAGGTTGTATATGAGTTCATCAAATGAATGAATCTCTAATGCTATTATAAGTGATATGTTTTATGATCATACAGATATGTGAAAGGATCATGCATTTGCATTTTATTCATGCATTTGCATTTCCTCTGCCGGGATGATATGTTTTATGCAGGGACGATATGAAATTCCCCGAAAGGGATGATATGATATCCTAAGGGATAATATGTTCCTCGGCAGGGATGATATGATACCCTAAGGGGTGATATGATACCTCTGGCCAGTTGGTAATATGACATGTTGCATACATGATTGCACAAGTGCATAACATGCTACTTGATATGAAATGAATATATGATATGATTGTGATATGATATGTTTGATACATGATTGCACAAGTGCATTACATGTTATATGATATGCTAAGGAGATGCGATACGTTCGTGTTGATACATGTTTCAGTTTATCTTATGAAATGATACATATGATATTTGATTTGATATATGTTTATATGGGTTGTTCGAAATGAGTAGATGGTAATACATAGACTATGAGTTTTCTACTTACTGAGCTGTGGTTTGCTTATAATATGGTTTTCAACATTTTTCAGATCAGTAGACCAGTGTCGTAGTTGTGCTTGGCGATCCTCTGTAAGGATAAAAGCACTTTTGCACAAGGTAGAGATGAGACTTAGGTCTCTTTCTTTGGCCATTTTGTGAGGATGTATGTCTCCTCGTGATGTATAATTTTTGTATAAGGATGTTATATGTAAGAAGAAAGTGTTGTATAATGTACAAGTGTGGACTAGTGTGGATTTGCTCTGAGATCAATATATACATTTCTTGTGTCATGTTTACATTTTGATAATATACATGTGAAATATCAAATGAATTATGACACGCTTCCGCTATATTGTATTTGATCGACCGTAATAAGTCGCGGCTTACGGATCAAACCAAGGTTTGAACCGGGGTCGTGACACTAGGTACACCCTCAGAACTCAACATATACAATAGAAATAGTGTTTATTCCTAAGGAGATTATTCGAGGATATAAGTGATAAAATATCCCTTCGTAGAGAAATAAAATTTTTGGGCAATATGGATAGACGTTAAGACTAAATTCGAGGAAAAAATATTTAAGGAGGTTATACTGTAACACCCCAAATAAAAATAGAATTAAAGAGAGTAAAAAAAGAGGGGCCAAAACGGATCGTATCTAATTTGGATGCAGACCATGTTATGCAACACGTAAAGCTTGACCAACTTGGACTCGAAGCTCAACAAGGACCGTGTCCAAATGGGATGCGGGCCGTGTTGCTCTTGAACCATGATTAACATGCCAAAAATCCCACACTGACCATGTTCAACTTGAATACGGATGGTGTTGTTTCCCTCCAAGTTGCAAACTTGACTTGGAGATGAATAATAATATTTTATAGAAGTGATTCTAGGATAAAACAAATTAATATAGATCAAGGTGAGTTGGACTTGGATTACACCCTAGAAAACCCTTATAAATAGAGGTTTATAGAAGAGAAGCCCTCATTATTTCTTTCAAGTCATAGCCATAAAAATCTCTCTCTCTCTCTCGCTCTCTCTCTCTCACTCTCTCCTTGAATACTAGAGGAGGACAACCATCAGCAGGAATCCAAGGATGAAGAAGATCTACTGTAGGATAAAAGGGAATAAGTCAACAGAAATCAAGGTATGTAGTTAGGAGGATTAATTTAGCATTTTCTGTAGATGTATGACAAGATTTTTATGAAGATTGAAAGTAGGATAGGGATCTATCACCAAAGCCATAATTACTGAAAGGGGTTATTAAATAAATTATCTTCTAATCGACCTCGGAGATCAAACATAGATGGCGTCCTAGTCGACACGGTCTGCGTTCGATGGTATGTGAATGACTGTGGCGCTCAAGACATGGGTTGTGTTCCGTACGTAGTCATCAATGGGAAAAAAGGGAAACGGACTGCGTCGCCCCTTGACACGGGCAACATTCTCAGGATCGGAGATGATGCCAAAACCAAACACTATACCTGACACGGATCATGTCGTCCCTAAACACAAGCTGTGTTAACGATAGTGAAGCAGAAATGACCGACACAGACTATGTCCTCAAAATGCATTGGGTCAGAAGGAAATGGTCCACGTCGCATCTTGACGCGAGGCATGTTCCATGACGACACCGAGACAGAAAACATAACTGATCAATTAGCACCCTAGACACGAGTCATGTGCTACCATGAAGCGGACCGTGTTCCTTGGGACGACGACAATGTATGAAAACCTTAAACCCTAGAAATAGGTCGTGCCAACCCAATGCCTTCCACGTTGTTTGGCCGGACTTGAACATGCACCCGAAACATGTAACGGAACACAGATTTGGTCAACCTGAACTGGTCACATCAAATTGAACCAACGTTAGCATGATCCGAGCTGTGCCTTATCTTGGCACATGTCATCTTGTGTCTACTATGGATCGTGCCCTTAAACTAGGTGGAAAATGCACTGTGTCCTGTACGAACACTAGTTGTGTTTCCCCTAAAAAAATGATAAATAAGGAACCCCTTGATTATGTCTTATTGTATCATATTGCTTGATTTAATGATAGTTGTATGTGTCATAACCTAGAAAGGAGATGGTGTCCAATGTTCAATAAGGTTAAAATGAATAATGCATGTGATTAAATTTACCTATGAAGGATATCTGAGTCAATTTCCAACGAATTGTTAATAACCAGTTCCTTCAGGAGTTGAGGGTTCCTTCAGGGACTAAACTAGTTCTTTGGGAGCAGAGGGTTCCTTCAGAGACTAGACTAGTTCCTTTGAAAATTGAGGATTCCATAAAGAACTAGTGTTCATGTATCTTATTGGGTTAGAGAGAGATCCCTAGCCTAGCTAAACTTAATGGTGTTAGGATTTAAATCAATAATTTTCATGATTGGTAAAAGCTACTATTGACTAAATAATTTAAAACAAGATAAGTAGAGAATATTTAAAGATAGTCCTAAGTTAAAAATGACTTAAATATATGGAGCAAAGAATATTATGGGTATCATGAGATAGATGTATTGATACTCTTGTCACCGTTGGATCAGTGATGAAGAAAAAAGAATTAAAAATTGAAATGGATTATGTTATCATAATGATGTTCTTGCAATGAAATATTAATGTTATTGTTAGAAAAAAATAAAGCAATTAAGAATCAAGAAGGTAAAACAAATTTATTGATCATAAAATTATTTTCTTTATTATATCTTCATATATGGTTTATTTTATTAAATTATTATCTTTTATTCATTGAGAGAATTACCTCTTATGTCATTGATTTTGGAGGTGAATATGATAATGGCTAAATGATGATATATGTGATGCAGACGTGACGACTTGTATATAAATAATTTAAATAAATCAAATATATTTTTATTAGTTATATTTTTTTATTAAGTAATATAAAATAATATTTTATTTGACTAAATTTTTGGATAAAATATTTTATTTTAATGTATGCATTTTCGTATTTTGTGTTTTGGTCGAAAGTGAAGTAACAAAAGTGAGTTTCTAACGTGTCCGAAAGGGTATCACTGGTGGGGTGTGCTTCCTTTTTTGTGTGGGGTGTGCTTTTGAATGAGATGTAATATTGTAATTCTCGAGGTCTAGTTTCGAGGAGTAAAGAATATCGATGTGTCGTGAACTTGACGAAGCTATTTGTGATCTTGATTATTTATTATTTTTTATTAATTAAATAATAAATTTGATAGTGATCTTGAATAATTCAAAGTCCAAGCCTTTGGAATTATCGGATTAATTCGATTGTTTTGCCTTTATATGTTACTTTGAATTATGGGATTAACTCGATTAACATATGTAACTTATATTATATTTAATCATGATAATTATTTGATTAATTAATTCATATAATATGAATTTTATTTACTGGTCATAGATCGGATGATCTAATTTTATTAACTCATTTTTTCAATTTCACCTAAATATTCAAAAATAGTTAAGTATACATCAAACGAAGAGTAGACTATACTCTTTAGAGACGAGTATCATATCATTATCATTCGGACTAAATTAGTATCATGTTGAGTCTGATAAAAATATTTAAAAATAATAACGATAAGTACATAAAATATGAACTTCTGCTTGATGACTTAATTGTTAATTCCAAACTCTTGGAAACTCAAATAAATAATGAGAATGCAGCTGTACATTATTCCAGTCTTGCTTAGGGGCCAGAAAATTTGAAATTTCAAATCATTCCTTTTATCTTTTAATTTTTTATGTCAAAAGTGATAACATATAAAAATCATAATAATATATAATCAATCAAATGGATTGGCAGATACAGAACAAACGGCGTTAGGTTTTGTTCTGGGAAGGGACGCGATTTTTTACTCCGACACCTCCGGATGTTTATTTTTGTTCTCTCGTTGTTTGCACTGTACAACAACGACAAGAGAAGTGTGTCTAAACCCATAATTGCAGGATACCTCTGGACAGCCTTTAAAAATAGAGCAATGGTACATCCTCTTAATAAGTAGTCATTTAAAATAATTCAAAAAAAATTAATAGAAAAATAACAAAGTCAATAAGTACGTATAATATATAGAAGAATAAAGTTAATTTTGTAATTTAAATTTTATTTAAAAAACATTTAATCCAATATATCCAAATGCCCGAGTGATAAAAACGTGGTGGAGGGCATTAAGATAGAGAGATAGATAAGTGCATGCATGTCCAAACATGTAGATATCTGACAACCTGCACCCGGGTACGGATTCTCACAAGGGTAACAATATACAATTAATCTCTCGCTACTAAATAGCTGACATGTATAGTAGAAATTAGCAGACACATCCCAGGCTCTAGTTTCAAATTTCACATCTGAATGCAGATTCCTTTTTCAATCTCGAATATTCACAATATTGAGAGCATATATATTTAAAATTCAACTACTTTATAATTAATTTAAATTTAAAATTTCATATTTTTCATACGACTGTAGATAAAATTGATTCATCTTTATGTCAATATCACATTATGCAATATTTTGAAACTTAAATCGAAACCATTGACATAACTACTTAGCACTCACTCTTAAGCTATTTAACCTTTGATCACTTCTTTAATGTCTTTATAATGTTTTTAAAATTTTTCTAATTTCTCACAATGACATCTCATAATTTGATCAACTTTTGAGATAATTTAATTGTATGAATATTAAGAGATTTTTTAGGAGGATGGATTAGAAGAATTTAGATTTTTCCTAAACTTTTTCTAAGCCTATTTTTTGTTTTTTTAATGATTTTTTATTTATCAATTTATCTCTTAAACTTTTTTCTTTGATTTGAAAAGAAAATGAAAAATACAATAAAATAAATTTTAATGAGAGTCTACGTGTTTAATTGTCTTATATATATATATATATAATATATATATAATTTTCCCCAAATATTTGGCAAAGGATAAAAATAGTAATTGTATAAATAAAAATATAAAAAATGTGACGATAGATTAAAATAAAAAGTTCAAATAGTTCAAATAGGCAAATGCGTATTTTCATAGTTTATGGAAACACACAAAAAAATTTCCATGGACCATTAAAGATATTCAGGCGAGTCTTTCTCAAATCATATTCCAAAAAATCTAAATTTAATTTTATGATTAATATGAAAATAAACTTTCATTCTCTCTTCTTATTTTTTTTCTCACATCTCCCCTCGATTCTTCTTTCCTACTTTATTTTTTTTCTACACCCTCCCTTTTTCTCCTCTTTACTCTTTCTTTTTTTTTAACTCTTTATCTATTCTCTTTATATTTCCTTATATTTTTATTTATATTTCCTCCGTTTTTCATTTTTCTCTCTTGTTTCTCCTCTTTACTCTTTCTTTTATTTTTAACTCTTTATTTATTCTCTTTATATTTCCTTATATATTTTTATTATTTCCTCTATTTTTTTTTTATTTTTCTCTCTTGTCAGTTTTTATTTCTCTCTCATCCTTATATATTCTTTCACTTTCACCCATGGAGAACGAAAAAAAGAGAGAGAATGAAGAAGATAAGAAGAGAGAAACAGATTAGGTGAGATAGTGATTGGTAGAGGAATAAAGAAAGAAATATCTTCTTATTTTAAGAATATAATTGAACGTCTATCGAAATAAGATTATTTTAATTTTCTAAAATTATTTAAAAATTATGAAATCACTAACTTATTCTCATTTATTTCAAATTTCTTATCCTTCTTAAAAGCTGAAATATTTTATATTCCACCATTTTTTTATTTTTTAATCATATTTCATTTTTATATTTTATACAAATGCTATTATATTTTTTATGTTATTTGTTATAATGATCGATATTAAATTATTTATAATTAGAAATCTAATTAATATATACAATGTGATAACATAAATAATATTATATCATATAACACAATTAACTAATTAATAATTATTAATTACTATAATATCATAATTAGTAAAATTAAATTTATAAATATAAACAAAATAAATACTCATTTATCATTAGAGTATATTATTAATACTATTTATTTTTAGTATATTAAATAAATTTAACTACAAGAATATCTATTCGTCAATCCAAATACTAGATGGAATAAGAATAATAAGAATATCTATTCTTTGTGTACTATACTTATTCTTCAACCATTTGGCTCGGTAGGAATAAGAGTTTTAGTTTCAATTAAAGTCTTCTCTGTTTTAAAGAAGATGTGCAACAAAAGAGTTTAGTGCTGAAAAAAATCTAGAGTCCACTAAGAAAAAACAGAAGTGTTTTTTATTATTTTCTGTGGCAAAATATTATGAAAGTAAAAAACTGAATTAAACCAAGGGAGGCATGCCTTATTTAGAGATTTGATGTACACCCAAAAGAAAACTTTTATTTGAATTAGAATTCTACAAAGACCAACTAAAGTAGGATTCAGAATAAAACAAACAAAAAATAAAAAAAACTGAGACTTATATTCCTATTCTAAAACAGGAAAAAAATTAACTAAAACTAGGATTCCTATTCCTATAATGAATAGGACTAGTTTCCTGCATTGGTCTTGCCATTCAAGATTGTCAAATTCGAGTTTTTACCTAAACTCATTTTAGGAGGATAGATTCATACTGTAAACTCAATATATAAATACTTGAAATTTAGATATAACAATTTGATGATAATAAATATTAAAATGATATTAAATGTGTTAATAAATATATGAAAAAGACTAAAATTGTAACACTCACATTTAAAAAAATACTAAATGAAATGTCTGTGTCCTATTCATACACGACACATTTCCATCACAACTGATGGATGATCAAATTTGGACTCAATTCAAAAAGTGATTTGAAATTTAAATTTAACTCCATGTCAAACTCTACCCAAACTCTAGATACCCTACATAAACCCTTAGACATGAGAAACTAAACCCCAACCCTCATTATTTCCTCCAGCGATCAGTGAACCCTTCTCTCCTCTTCCCCCCTGATAAGTGTGATAAATGCATACCTATAGTTAGCTTGAGTCACATATTTCATAGCATTATCATATGATTCAAGTCACATTTTATATCAATTCCTTGAAGAATTATTATATACTCAAAATCGGACAATTCTTGCAGGATTCTGAAGGTTCCAAGGGAATCAGGAGTTTCCCTATAGTTAGCTTGAGTTTCAGCAATGCATTACGGACCGTAGCCACACCTGAAGGACCATAGCCAACAAGTGGACGACCATAGTCACGCTCTGCCAATCCATTACGGACCGTAGCGAACACTTGGGAGGACCGTAGCCGTCAACTGGAGAACCGTAGCCAATGTTCAACTCATTATCACTGTATCATCACGGGCCGTTACGGGGTTTCACGGGCCGTTACAGGGTCTCACGGCCGTTACTGGTTTTCACGGGCCGTTACAGGGCGTATCACGATTGATGCGAAGTGTGGAGTAAGGTAGATGATGACCACATGTTATGGGGTTAACCAGGATCGATCTTCTATACAGAATGTTCTTCACTTCAAATTTTACTATTTA
>LTAE01009675.1:3119-18148 GCA_001647135.1 Pontederia paniculata
TATATATATATATATATATATATATATATATACATGTATACATATTTCTTCCTTAGTATTAAACGCTTAAAGAAAGGTAACCTGATCAGTTACAATTATATGCATGTCTAGCAAATGAATATTTATTATATACATGGTTTACCAATGGGCTTAAAACTAGTAAAAATATTATCTTATCAAACAAATTAAAGTTACACCAAATTATTGTTTTGACACCAACAGGATGAATCTTTGTAGAAGTATCTAATTAATTACAAAGTGTCAGTATTTATTCGCCATTCAATGTTTTCATAAGATGTTGTCACTATGGAAGCAGTACTAAGAACGACAAATATAAAATAAAAAAGGTATAGTGTTCTTGATGTGTGTCACTGGTGAAATGACAAGTATAACAACTATTATTGATAGTGATAAGTAGATAATTAATTGAGTTAAGTTATTCAAACATCCTAAAAGTAGTGACAGGATCGTATAATTAAAATAAAATCATTCTTGAATCTTGAGATACGTATGTGCATGATTAAGATTCTTAATATATATCATTCCACTGAGAAAAGAAAACAAATCTTAATTGGTACAGAAACTTTGTAAGAACATAAATTCATGTTTAAATCAAAAATTGATATTTTTACAGGTTGGAATATTGTCGGATGCTTAGTTCGATCTTAGAGGAATGCCGCATTCCGCAAGTAGATTCCAATTAATGAAAACTTTTGATTAATAACAAAGAACAGGAAGAAGAAATACCATGCAATGGACACCGTATTGAGAGAAAGAGAGAGAGAGAACCTGACCAAAATCCAATGAGACTGAATACGGTCGAGGATCTTTCCTTATATATGTAGATGATACAGGTATCAATCTATTCAGCAACTTGTCAAACCACAAGAAAACAACAAAACTGTAACCCCTCAATTTTGGGATGCTACACCTCCATTAGATATTCGTTTCCTTGGGATCCGCTGGGGATCGATCGAACTCTTCTATAAAAAAAATATTATGAAAAATTAAAAAAAGTCTATATATTACATGTACTTGCTTGGCATGACTGTCAACTCTTTCTTCCATATGCTTTCATGCATCAAATCACACTCGGAAGTGATGAGTACGTACCTTGTTATTATCATGTCATGAAATGTTAATATCCACCTACAACCCAACTGCTAAAGTTTCTTAATTAACTTATTGATCCTCTCCTGTGCCAAAACTAGCAAATATTTGTCCATTTGCATCAAAGGCAAATGCTGTCATATCTGTTGCTCCCATCTCTGCATGAAGTCTATAATGCAGTGCAAGATGACAAGACAAATTAAATCCTTCACGCCCAGTGCTCTTGCCCCGAGTGTGATGCTTGACTAAACAGTTGCCATGCTACGTAGGGCTGCAACATCTAAGCAAAGCAGCAGCTGCTCCATGTTACACTCATTTGTAGCAGCAATGCAGCGTGATATATCTAGATCTCTTTTTCCCTTCTGTTATATTTTTTTGGAGTTTGCACCTATGTGTTTGTCCCTATGCGCACTCTTGCTCTGGTAATGTAACACTACTTGATTCCACCGAAAAAAAAAATGTAACACTACTTGATGCTGGGTTTAAGGCAGGAGGATATATACGGACCTTTGTGATCATTTGTGTTAGATTCATGCAGTAGATCTGCAAATCTGATCATAGATCCTTGAGTCATGAATGCAAATGTTGATTAGTATTTAAGAATCAGCGCTAGCTACAAGTAATCAGTTAACAAGATGTTTCAGGAATCGATCCACATGCGCTAATTAAAAATGTTTCAATCAATGCTAAAGTTGATCTTGTGTAGTAGCGATCTGTGGATTCAACATTGATGGAAATCTGAAATTTCATGCATGCATTCAGCTTTTTTTCACTCTCTTTTTTGGGCATTTAATAAGGATGCATTGAAACCTATTCAAAAAAATTCGATTGGTTTCTCTCTAAAGTTCACGGACAGTTGGATCCTTTACGAATCCAAATTATTGCATGAAGTTTGGTTCTTGCAGCCATTTAAATCATTGTTTTCTTTATATTAATTACGATATAATTGAATCATCCATTTGCCCTGTATATGTAGAAGTTTTAACCAAACTTGCAAAATTTTATAGTATCACATTCTGATATATATTTAATGATCAATTTGCCCTACGTGATAATTGGCATCAATTTGATTCAGTGAAGCGTGATCCTTTAACATGATTGATGCAAGAAAATCTCAGAAGAACAACTAAGAAAAGCTTTCTGAATAATGAATAATAATTGTGACCTTCTATTATAAAGAAAAAAAGGAGAAGCAATAATTCATTCCATTACAGATGATCGATTAATATGATTGCATGTTTAAGCTCCAACTTGTAAAGGGGCACTCAAAACTAACAGGCATGTTATTTCCATTAACTACCATAGCACTAAAACCTGCTTAATTCAAACTGATCACAATGATACATTTACTTGGACAGAACACTTTGCAGGCACCAACCATAGGCGGGCTTACACTTTTCAAGATATATAATATGCACACATGTTAGTTTCTACCTACTAAGCTTGTTGTTGTGTGCACAGAGAGAGAGAGAGAGAGACGAGAGAGAGAATCTACACTGTTGGGTTTGGAATTCTGTTTGAAGGTTTACTGAGCGTCATCATCACCCTATAATTTACTTCCCAACTGAAATGTTGGACAAAAAAAACCTGTCAGTGTGTCATTCCCTTGCCTTTTTAATGCCCCAGACAGCACCAACCAGACACCGACAGAGGAGATGTGATGTCCCCTTAATTTCTCTCCTCCTCTCAGTGTATGGCCGAAGGAAACTTATGAAAGATTACTAGACGAGTAAAAACTACAAAGAAAGATGTCTATTGGAATTAAAAGAAAAGTTGCAACACCATTCAATTCTCCATTCAATGCCTCTTATCAGAAACAAACATCAGCACGACAGTACCACTGTATCTTTTTTCTTTCTCTCCTTCCATTCTAATTCCCTACCTTCTACTATACCTTTTCTATCACAAGTCCCCTTCTCCTTCTCCCTCCTCTTTCTCCCACATCCCTTTTGTCTCTCTCGTCTCCCCTTTCCCTATATAACTCCAAACTACTCTAACTATAGCGATAGTGCAGCGAGAGAGAGAGAAAGAGAGAGAGAGAGAGAGAGAGAGAGAGAGAGAGAGAGAGAGATCATCAGTCTCGTCATATATCATCATGCCGCAGGTTGCTTCTACAAGGTGGTGTCCAACACCAGAACAGCTGATGATTCTGGAGGAGATGTACAGGACTGGGGTGCGCACGCCCAACGCCTCCCAGATACAGCAAATAACAGCACACCTCTCCCGCTATGGTAGGATTGAGGGGAAGAACGTCTTCTACTGGTTCCAAAACCACAAGGCCAGAGAGAGGCAGAAGCTTCGCAGGAGGCTTAGCAGATACCACCAGCTTCTCTACTCGGGAATGCACTCATTTCCGCCGGTGCTCCCTCATCAACAGTTGCAGTGCCTGCATGAAGCTCCTCTCTCTCCTCATCCAGTACTCCACAATAGCATCCCATCTCACTTCCTTCAGCAGGTTTCCCCCCAACCCACGTCTTCATTCATGGAGTTCATGATATCATACATGCATACTATTGAACGTGCATGCTATTGACTTGGGTACAGTGTGTACTATAAATTAATTTGATTTACAAGTCTGCTAATGATGGTAAATTAATGTATACATAGATGCTGCAGTCTTAGTGCATCTACAGCAATGTAAAATGCAAAAAAAAATATATATATATAGTTGAACATCTTCAGAGTTCGTTTAAGAAATAGCTGAGTTTGGTATCTACACATGATTTCATGATAAATATTGAACCAATGACTCTTATGTATGCAACCCTAATGAACTGTCGAATATTGCAGGAATCAACTCCAGGTTTAAATCTCTTGTGCAAGTTAGAGACAGGAGGATGTGAAGAACTATACGCCACTGCAAAACATTCGGGATATGGCTACGAACACATGGTGGTGATTGATGCTGGATCAAGTATTTCTCCATGCTGCAGGCCTCTCAAAACCCTCGATCTCTTCCCCACCAGGAGCAGCAGCCTCAAGGATGAGTGCACCGCCTCCAAGTCCTCAAGCTCCACATCCACAAACTGAAACCACAGACATTTCATGTCTACTTCTAACTGGATGTTATGTCTTTTTTATGTCACTGTGTAGCTTTTCTTTCCTTTTTTTTCTTCAATATCTTCTTCTTTGGAGAACATTATCACTGTTACATAACAGTGTTATGTGTTCACTGTAGAAGAAAAACTACTTGTGTTAACTGATCAGTAGTACGTTAATCTGCATGCAATCTATCAGTTTACTCCCAGATGGGTGGCCACTGGAATTTTGGTTGGCTGCATTCTAAATCTTTTGTGATCATATCCCCAGCAATTCCTCTTTGCCTTCTGTTATTTTCTTCTCATAATTCTGTTTGATCCCTTGTTCCAAAAAGTTGTCAGCGCTGCCATATCAGTACTCGATCAGATGACCTGTATATATCAAGCTTCAATGGTGTTAGACCGGTCTACAGGACACGAAATACTAGGCCTTAAACACGGCTTAAAATTACAAAATCCAAATCATCACGTCAACAAGAATGGAGAAGAAAACAAGGATGGGTCGCATTATAGTAGTAGGCTTCAGGTTTCCTTGCTAAGAAAATACTTAAATATAAGTGGTATTGAACATTATGATATTGTCATATCAAGATACATAGAAACACGTCCCTTATTTTAAACAACATAGATAGATAGATAAATAGAAAGATAAAAACGTCTTTTTCTTTGTAACGAACATACATAAACATCATATAAAATAAATTGCAGAAGGGTATAAATAGATAAGCACATAAGTTTTTAGTTATAACCTAAACACACAATGTGTTCATGACAAAGATCTTATAAATGAAAACATAGTAATATTAGCGTGAATTAGGAATGTCGTCCTTCAAGAGTATTTACAGGTTTCCTAAAAAATTAATTATGTAGTTTCATTTAAATGAGTTTAATTAGTATAATAAAATTGGACCATATGAATTTAACTATTAGTTATATATTAAATTCTAACAGATCATGGTTGGATTCAGGATACTTTCTCATTTTTATATACAATTAGTTAATCAGCAGCAGAGAAATGTTAAGGAAGTGAGCCAAGATGGTTTAATTGAATTGTGCATTATATTTTTTTTTTGAAGAAATTAATAGTACACCATTTTTGTTTGTGACTTGTGGTTTTTCTTTTGGCACTAAGGCTTGACTTAGAAAACGGCAGATCATGTAGTTGAATATATATATATATATACATATATATTGATGCACACACATTACATTACTATATGAAGTTCTATGACTATTCAAAATGATAATGTTTGTATAATGTATTCTAGTTAGGCTAATCCAGACTATCTATGATCTTTTGCTGAATTTAATGTTTCCTTATTGTACGTAGCTTTGCAATGTGAGTTAAGCGATGAATATTGATCCTACTGAAAGAAGACTTGTTGCTTTGTAGTTATTTATTCATTCTGGTACCAAAAAAGTTAAAATTTGCGATAAGAAAATGGAAACCTCTTTATTGCACCATGTTCTTCTTATTTATGCTTAATTATGTACCTTAAACTGATTCATCAATTTTTTTTTCATTATATATGATGGAAAGAGAGGAAAACATATTATGGTGATCGATCTTCAAGTAATTTTTATAAATTGTCTCTAAACCTTGTCTTAATTTTGTTTTGATCTTCGAGTAAACATGTTATGATCGATGTTCATGATAGATTTCCTTCACAAAAGAACACTAATTGTTAGAATCAAATAATCAAATCCATTTTGTAATCTCGGGGTTGTGAAAAAGCTCAGCCACAATTACATATTCACGATCAAGATTGTCAAGATCTCGATCTTTTACGATCTATCTTACGATCTTTCTATATTTAACCTCCTATCGATCCTACGATCTAAGTCATAGGATCTTTACGATCTTCATAAGATCTTTCACAAAATCAAACGATCCTTGTCCGATCATCGATCTTGCAACCATCTTCCGATCTTAGGTAAGATCTCGATCTTAACAACCTTGTTCACGATAATCAAATACTATATTAATCAGGTGCTAATAATTTTGAATAAATCGATAAGTCTTAGTCCGAAAAAAGTGAGAGATCCAAATGGGCTATACAACAATTTATGAAAATACTCTCGATCTTGCCAGGTTGTTAGAAATTATAAGTAATTTATTTTTTTTATGTTCTCCAACCAGTAAAAGGTAACTAGAACGTACCGTATCGAGGTAAATAAATTAATATTACAAGCTAGACTTAGCATGCACTTGATCATCGAACTTAATGAGCTGTCGTGATTCTATCCTGATAATATCTCAGAGCTCGTTAGGTGTCATAAGGGAAGAAGTAATGACAGTTTTGAACCAGTCTAGCTACAAGTGTTGTCTTACTCTGGAAAGAATAACAAGACTTTGCCTTCTTTTTTGTTAAGGCTGGGAAGTGATAGGCAATAATGCAAGGCTACCGCATACTGAACAAGTAGTAAATTAAGCAATTTATTAGGCATTCAATTTTCGGCACCGATATTAGATGTGGTGCAGAGTGTGAAATAACTCAGTGATCATTTCCTGAATTATGTATGCATGATCCATCAATTAATTCCATGCACATATTTCCTCCCATTCAATCACTTTGGAGAAACTCACAATGACTTCTATTTATGTGTGTGTCAGTTTAGCATTAAGGAAAACTTAATTCAATGTTTTTTTTTCTCTTTCCTACTTAGTATTCTAGATGTCCCTATTGTATTGGACACTATAAAAACATTGTTATTACATAGAGGGTTGTTTGGTTGAAGAATTGATATGCATTATTATTCTAATCATTTTTAAAAAAAAAATGGTTTATTCATCTGTTTGGTAAAATAATATTTCTCCAAAAAGTTAAATGTTCACACCATAACTACTTTTTAAAATACCAATTCTACTCTTACAATTTGTGTAAGTCTTTTGCGGAATAAAGTAAAATGAAGTTTCATTTCACCCTTTATTTATTTACCAATCGGCATCATAGAGCTCTTGTTCCACTCCAAAAAATAATGAAAGATGAAAATTTAAGCCATGACTAGCAACATAGACATACAGATAAATAGATAGATGAAACACATATGCGATTAGATCATCTGAGCACGTAGGCGAACATCTTGCTTGTGTAAACGCCGGTGAGCAGCTCGCCTGCGGCAGGCGTGCAGATCACATGTGTGTAGGCTCGTGCAGGCGAGCAATTCGCTGTGAGATGCTCGTCTGTGAGTGTTTAAGCCTTCGACGTGCCTGCCAGCGACGTCGTGGGAAAGAGAAGAGAAAGATTTTTTTAAAATTTTTAATTTTCAAAAGCAAAATTGACATTTAATAAATAAAAAATATGAATTTAATGATAACTAGAAGAACAATAATAGATCGATTAATGTCTCTGATCAAAACAAATGCAGAACTATCTGTGCTTGATTTTGTATTTAAAAGTTATATTCGATTTTTTGCATGATATTTAAGGGGAGATTTAAAATTTTTGTCTAAAAATTTCTCTGATCTGAAATAATTAATCATGATCAATGATTTACTATATTAAATATCGATTATCAAGAATCATCAAAATAGTTATAAATTATGAAAAGATAGGAAAATAAAGACAAAAGACTTTATTGTGCGATCGATCAGTTGTTATATCTCTTCCTCATTTTTAGCTCTTCAAGTTTTAACCCAGTAGGAGCGCATCAATGCAGTATTATTATACTTTTTCCCTTTTAATATCTGCCTTTAGGGAACTATTAAAACTCTCTATGCCAATCACCCGTTTAATATGTCTTCATGTTATCTTTAGTTATGTATGGTTCAAAAAAAATCATTTCTATTAAATATTATTTGGCAAAGTAGATTAGATCAATTTATTGTTGATAATTCCACTTTAATTATCAATAATAAATATAACATTAAAAATTTACCAGTCAACAAATAGTAGACTGGGTATTATAAGAGGTACAAACTGATTTAATCAAAGTGTAATAAGAGTCAAGTAGGGAGTGATTTCTCTTTACATAAAAAAGTTTCAGGTGACTCATGTCTTATGGTTTCTCACGAGATTAAGTGGCATCTCGACAATGGTGCTTCAATTCACTTATGGAAGAACAAATGGTTGGATGGAAGCTACAATTTGCTTACCTCTACTTCTTCTCTTGTACTTGAGAACATCATAAATTGACCGGTGCAAGATTTTGTATCACCTGAATGGACACTAGAATTGGAGATGCTTTGACCTCTGCCTTCATCCAAGTTTAAACTTTAAAAGCTAAGCTTGCATGAGTCGGTTCGCCCTCCTAAGATTAATGATGGTCAGGCCTTGGAAGATAGCAGAGCCCCTTGACTCCCCCCATCCCCCTCACCTCTCTTCTTCTCACAGCCGCTCCCTGCCCCCTGATCTTCCACAACCCTATCACCTCTCTTCCCTCTCCCACAGCCACCCCCTTCTTCAACCCACTCAAATACCAAATAACCTAAATGGAGCAGCGCCAAAACTATCCTGGTCAAGTATAGTAAAGGGAGGAAGACCTCACCTAATCAACTTAGGAGTCTCCAAGCAACCATCACGGAAGAAGTGTCCATCCCTGCGGCAGAGGTCGCACATCGTAGAGAAGAATTAAAATCATGCCTCTTGGGTTGTTTTGTTGGTAACAGAGAGGAAATCGGTCGCCTAAGAAGTGAACTCCCAAAAATATGGAAGTTCTCTCACCCTCTCCAGATTGTAGAACTCAGTAACTGTTATCTTATGTTCTATTTTACTTGTGCTATGGAAAGAATGCAGGTACTAATAGGTGGTCCTTGGAGCTTCTCCGGCCATATGCTAAATGTCACTCAATTCAAACCTTACTTCAGACCACCGGAAGATCAGATAAACACCACCCTTGTTTGGATGCAAATGCTTGGGCTCTCTTTCGAATTGGCGAACCCTGAATCAATCGCAAGAATAGCCTCCCATTTCGGCAACCCCCTACGTATCGAAGAACAGTCCGCCTTGGTTTCTAGTGCAGGAACGGTGCGAGTATGCGTGGAAGTCGACCTTTCAAAACCAATTAAACAAGGAATATGGGTGAAAACGCCAGACGGTAATCGTTTCTTTCTTCAAGTTACTTATGAGAATCTCCCTGTTTTTTGTTTCAGATACGGCATTGCCGATCATCGGTTTGAAAACTGCTCCTTGCGATCGCCGGAGGGGAACTTGACCGAGGCTGATCGTGCAGAAGATGCCCCTGGAAAAGTTCTTCTATTTGGACCATGGTTACGCTCCTTCCCAGGTCGGCGACAACAGTGGCAGGATAGGGCCGAAGGTCGAGGTCGAAGCCGCCCAAGCCCGTTTTCTCACCGTCGGGATCAGCGATCGGTCATCCAAGAGTTCCCCGATCGGCGGCAGCGCCCACCCCCGGTTCAGGAGGCTGAACCAGTAAGTAGGACGAACCGCTACGCAACCCTAGTGGTGCCTGATCTCAACCGTCCCCTCGTACAACCCATCATCCAACGGCAAGTAGAAAGGACAACCACAACGGCTAATTTGAATCACGAGTTACCAACTCTGGAAAAAAGCAACGGACCAGATCAATTTGGGATGCAGTCGGTGACAGCTGTGAAACAACAACATAAATCTTGCCAGCCTTCGAGCACTAAGGACGGCCCAGATCAAACCTCGGGGACGATGCATCAAGAGATGGAAACACCTGGCATCTCCGAAACTCAAAATCCAGATGACACTATCTCGATGAAGGACACCGCTCCTTTAGATGAGGCTCTATGCCGCCCCCTTGCTCTCTCTCCTCTCCTCAATCTCTCCTCTTCCCTAACCCTAATGGCTCTCCAGTCTCGGTTCCTCCGCACAGGGTCTCTACACTGTCGCCTCTACAAATACCGAGGCCCTTACAACCGTAGGCTACCGCTCACAGTGCAGCCCCGATTGTTAGGATGGAGCACCACGATCACCCAGAAGCAAGACAACTTTGCGAGGGAGAAGCAAGCCTCAGTCAGGATGTCAGCCATGAGGTCTTCGTAGAGAGACTGTCAAAGAGGATAATAGAGTCAGAACAGATGCAGATGCATGGATCATCTGAAGCAGAAGAGGTGGACCTGGACCTGATCTCACAAACAGAAATAGAGCAGAAGCGGGCAAGAGTAAATACAAAGAAGACAGTTACTTCTCTACCGAACTTACGAAAGAAAAAGAAGGCGGAGTGCCAGAAGCAAGGTAAGTATGGGACCTTACAAAGTGCACGCTTAACCTCACAGGAGTACTCGATCTTGCAGGATAGGTCTCTAGAATCGGTCGAGAAATGAAGGTCCTAATGTGGAACTGCCGAGGGGCGGCTCGTGCTAAGGTCAGGGAGCGCCTCTCGGAACTCAAAAGGAAGCACCAACTTGACATCCTAGTGTTCGTGGAAACGCACACCACAGAAGTAAGTACTAAGATAGTAATAAGACGCCTTGGGCCAGAATGGAAAGGAATATTCCAGGAGGGCACAAGGGACGCTGGAGGTATTATCTTAGCTTGGAAGGGTAACAACATTCAGGTAACATCCATCCGCTGTGAATCTTAATTCATTCATGCAGCAATTTCGTGCGACAACTTTTCCTTTCTTCTTACTTGTGTTTATGCTAGTATTACCCCCTCTTTGCGAAACCTTGTATGGCAGAAACTCTCATGCATTCATGCGGATGACTTCCCTTGGGCCATATTGGGGACTTTAATACCATCTTAGAACCCCAAGACAAAAAAGGTGGGACACCCTTTAGAAACACCAAGTCGATAAGGATCCTACGAAGTCTAGTGAGCAGTCAAGGTCTAATAGACATACCACAAATAGGGCATCACTTTACTTGGTGTAACAACAGAGGAGGTTTAGCACGGATCCATTGCAAGTTAGATCGCCTTTTTGTGAACTATCACTGGATAAACAAATTCTCAAACATGCCTTTACACACATTAATCAGATCCGTATCTGACCACTCATCTCTTCTTTTAGATACTGACCCTAGTTTCTACAAACCTAGATCCTTCAAATACGAGCACTTCTGGCTCGAATATCCCGAAGCTAGAGAAATCGTTAGGAAGGTATGGGAAGACAGGAATACTCGTGGGAATATTAACCTTGCGCTAAAAAACATTAAGGAACACACCCTTAGATGGAACAAAAGGGTATTAGGTAGGTTAGAAACAAATGTTGAACTTGCAAAAAATGAGATTGCAGTGTTAGAGTCAAAAGATGAAACCATAGGATTCTCAGATAATGACCTAGGCAGACTCAGATCCTTATACCAAAAACATGCGGCACTATTAAGACAAATTAGCATTAAGTGGTGGAGAAAATCAAGAGTAAATTGGGTTCAAGGAGGTGATAAGAATACAAGATTCTTCCACCTAACCACAACCATCAGAAATAGGCAAAATAAAATAACTAGTTTAGAAAATGATAGAGGAGAGGTAATCACAGATGAAAAAGAAATCAGAGAACTATTCATGGATCACTATAAAGACCTCTGGAAACCAGAGCCAAATAATATGATTAACATAGCAGATTGGCCAGAACTACCCATCATTAACCCTCTGTGGCACTCACATTTAACAACCCCCATATCAGAGAAAGAGGTCAGAGAAGTTTTTTGGTCCCTTCCTCCTGGTAAAGCACCAGGACCTGATGGGTTCACTCTGGAATTCTACAAAACCTTTTGGGATATCCTGAGCAAGGATGTCACTCATAATGTGATTAATTTTTTCCAAACATGGGCCAAAACAACTCTGGTCTTTATCCCAAAAAAAACCCAAACCTAGGAAAGTTGTGGATTACAGACCTATATCACTTTGTAACATTCTATACAGGGTAATTGCTAAGATCCTAGCTAACCGCCTTACACCTACTCTTCCCATCACTTATAGACCCGTCACAATCTGCTTTCATATCAAATCGTTCCATTCAAGATAGTATAATGTTGGCTCAAGAAGTAACTCACTCACTAGGAAAGGGAAGAAGAAAATGTATGATAGTTAAGGCAGATATGGAGAAGGCTTTTGATAGGATATCTTGGGGAGCTATAAAAATACCTTAAAGTTAATAAAATTCCCAGAACAGTTTATAGTATGGATTTCTGCCTGCATTCATTCTTCCTCCTTTACCTGCCTCATAAATGGCATACACTCAACAACCTTTTATAATAGTAAGGGGTGAGACAGGGAGATCCTTTGTCTCCTTATCTTTTTATTTTAATTACTCAGGTCCTTTCCTCAATTCTAAATAAATCTGTAGAAGAAAACAGTGCCGTTCCCTTTCGGATTAATTCTTTCTCCTTGTGTCACCTATTATACGCCGATGATTTATTATTATGTGCCCCAACGACTGTTAAAAACTGTAGAGAGCTAAAAAAGATTCTAAATTTATATGGTTCCTTAACAAATCAGAAAGTAAATGCTAACAAATCAAATATCTATCTCCCCCCTAACTTAGCCACCAAACGTTTAAGGGCGATAACAGGAGAGCTTAACTTCAGTCAAGGAAAGTACCCTTTTACTTACTTAGGTGTACCAATCTCACACAAGTATGTCACGATCAAACAACAACACTTCTTAATAGACAAGCTTTCAACCAGACTATCCGGATGGAAAGGTAAGGTTTTGAACCAGGCTGGTAAGGTCACGTTAATTAAATCTGTGCTTAATTCACTACCTAATCACTCTCTTGGATCCATATATATTTCTAGTGGTATAATTGATTCACTTGATAGATTAACAAGAGGCTTTTTCTGGGCTAATGAGAATGGTAAACGCAGGGCGCACTTGATAAACTGGAGCACTGTAATGATGCCGCAAATGTGTGGAGGCTTAGGAGTTAGAGACTTTCGTTTCATTCGTACTTCATTATTGGAAAAAAAAGATTTTTTGTATCTTAAACAGGGACGAATCACCTTGGGCGTAGCTGGTAACTAAAAAATATGGAGGTATCCATCCCTAGAATCAGGTAGAATCATCAAGTTTCTCATGGAGCTGGCTCTTAGTGCTAAATGCTCTATCCGAAATTAAGCAGAGTATAATAAAGCTTATAGGCGATGGCACCAAAACTAACATAATGCGGGATCCATGGTTGTTCTCAACCCCGCTTAACTTAATGCCGACTTATATAAACGTTAACGCAATGCCTCCACACCTTAACGTAAATAGTTTAATAGTTGATCAAACCTGGAATATTGCTATGCTTCACACATGCTTTGGAGATTCTTTAATTTCGCGCATTACATCTATTTTCTTGCTTGTTGTGGCCGAGGATGATATGTGGATTTGGGTTTCGGATACCCACGGACAAGCTAGAGCAAAATCAGTATATTATTATCTCAACAGCCAAGCAACTCCACCGTCTGGAATCGGTAGGCACGTTTGGCAAAATGTTTTGTCGATCCCCATCCAACCTAAAGTTACTATTTTTCTCTGGAAACTGACCCACTGTAAATTACCCACCAAGGATATGCTTAGACGCTTTGATCCATCCTTAAATTCGTCTTGCTTGCTCTATGGTCTGCATGTCGAAACAAACCACCATCTTTTCTTTGAATGCCACATAGTTTCTAAATTATGGGACCTTATGCAAACTAAGTTAAATTACAGTTTCCAGTATATGAGTTCCTGGGGAAATGGAGGTTGAACTCAAGAAGGACAGGACCTACTCCCAGATTCTCGTTCCAGACTCTTATCCTTGATTGCCTTCGGCTTATGGGGGATCTGGAAAATGCGGAACGATGTCCATTTTTGCTCCAAACAAGTCACCTTCCAGACGGTGTGGGAGAGGACTTTGGCATGTTAAGAATATGGTCGATACCACATTTCTGAGGCAAATAACCCCCACGATCCATTGTGGATTGTGGGAGCCCCCTCCTCCGGACTGGGTTAAAGTTAACTCAGATGGATCCTTCAAGGGACCAGGAGAGACAAGGGGAGCAGAATACATCATTAGATCTTCTAACGGACGATTTTTACTTGCAGGTTCTCTCAAAAGACAAGCACACATAGTGCTAGAAACAGAGGTGTGGGGCTTAATGCACGGAATCAAAGCTTGCAAACAAAAGTGATACAAAAATGCTTGACTAGAAACGAATTCTGAAGTACTCGTACAAATAATTCACAAGAGATGTAGCTGCCCGTGGAGATTACTAAATATCTTAAGAAATATCTGGGAGGACTTAGTATTTTTTTATAACATAGAATGTAAGCATCTACCTCGAGGCCAATAGGGCAGCAAATTTTTTGGCAAATTTTGGGCGAACTTCGTCTACGGACACATTTTGGGAGGAAGGCCCACCTCCAGACCTCCTGGATCTTTTGTATCTTGACATATCAGGTCTTTATTCAAATAGATAATTCACTTTTCTTCAAAAAAAGAGGCCTCAGAAGAATTTAATAACTTCTCCGTCTACTATGTAAGTTTACGTGCTATGCCTAAACGCAATATAATAAATGAAACTACATTCTCAATCATAAAGCAATGACATATTTTTGCTATTAACATATTATAATATAATCATGTGATAATGATTATGTTAATGTATATAAATCTTGAAAAGCTATTTTAATCCTAACTATTGTATAATATGATTATACTGTGAGTCACACTTATTAATTTTAGAATGTGAGAAAATATGAACAAAGAAATTAGAGAAGAAGACCACACCATCTTCATAGTGTTTCATTCATATATATACAGATCATGTACAACTTATTCTATCTATTTGTTATGGTTGTTGCTATCTAATGTTACATGAATAGTTACAAACAATCAAGTAGTTAGCATCTGCTCTCATAAGTTGAAAGAGATAGTTATCAACAGATGTAGTTGTTAGCAACAACTTAATATCTCGATGATCTGAATCATCAATACAACCCCCTCAAGTTGGAGCGTAAAGATTACGAACGCCCAACTTGCCCA
>LTAE01009676.1:1120-11144 GCA_001647135.1 Pontederia paniculata
GAGAAAGAGAGAAATCCTTTTACTAAGAGAGAGAAAGAGAGAGAGAGAGAGAGAGAGAGAGAGAGAGAGAGAGAGAGTATGAGGTCTCTCTACTCTTATAATCTATATATAGAGGTGTCCTTAGATTTTTTTCTCTCAGTTTCACACCAACTAAATTCTATTTTTTTCATTAATTCCAAAGTTGAATGGATTAATATATCATTTAAATGAGTTTCGGGTTTTAATTAAAACCACGATCATAACAGAGCCTGTGTTCCATTAGGACATGGTTTGTGTTGGGTCATGCGTGGCGATTGTATATAGCTCGTGTTTAGACAGAACATGATCGTGTTGAGGGCATTTTTCGGGACAGGTGCTACAGTTTGAGTGAAGCATGAACATGCCGGGCATAAATACATGAACATGACACGAGATGTCAATAGTTATGTATTCAGTCTTCAAGCCCTATTTTATAGGGCAACTATGGGTGAACTCGGGAACCTGACCAATTAAACCGACAGACTCATAATTGGATCGGTTCTAATTTCTAATCGGGTCATATTCGACCTAACCTGATTCAACCAAAACTCGATCACCTATTAGCCGAATACGGATTTAAAATTTTCAGCCCAAGTTAACTCAAATCGATCCAATGATTCAAACCAAAAATATTTTTTTATTTCTTTATGTGATATAATTGAACCGATTAATTGATTTTTTTTAATTTTTTTATGGAAACGTTTATATGTCCACTTCCAATTTTGGAGATAAATAAATTTTAGAAATATTTGCATTAAATATATTATCATAATTACCTTTTAAATCACATTTCCATATTATATTGCAATGGATTTAAAACATTTTTTTTAATTAAGGGCTTACCTAATTGATATTTTTTTTATTTTGGAACACAAAGATGATGATTTAATAATGGAAATTCTTCATATTTGATAAGTATTTAATAACTTATATTTTATTTTATGCTAAATTCATTCAAAAGTAGACACATATATTGCGGATGAAATTTAGGGGGAAAAGTTTTAATAGGACGATATGAAGATCCGGACTAACTCGACCCAATAAAAAAAAAGTTATATATCTGATGATATATATATATATATATATATATATATATATATATATATATATGTAATTTCAAACATTTCTCTTTTCTATATTTAGTTAGTTTTTTTTNCGTTAAATCGACATTACTATTTTTTTTAAAAAAAAGTAAAGTGCAACTAGGCGATAAATTATGTCGGCGTTCTTAACGGGGAACTATGCGACCGAGATCTAAATGAGAAAAAAAATCCGAAGTGGAGTGTTATATATATTTATATTTATATATATATATCGCTGTCCATGAGGTCCTTAGCGTAGGAAGCGACTTTGTGATTCCAATGATGATCCTTTCACAATGTAAGGCGCGTGCACTTTGAAGTAGTTGGAATGTCTCCATAACAAACAACTAGACAGCATTCGTTCACGGGACCAAATAAAAAGCATATGGTATTTGACCATTACTCCGAGTTGCTCATCATGTGCATGCGCAATATACTGCGCTTGCAAGGGCGGACTCATATATACTCCGAGAGCTTCAGTCTCTTCAACTTTTCGATATATCAAATATATATATACATATATCCTATTAATTATAATCAACAAATAAAATAAATATTAATTATTACAATTATCTAATTAGTAGTGGATATGTGATTTTAACTAACAGAGATTTATGATTCAAATTTAGACTCCTCCTATATATTTTTTTAATTTATTATTATATATTTTCGCCCCTCTAAATTTTTTGTTCCCCTATATGGGTCTGTCTCTGCGTGCGTGATTTATTAATAATTGATTAATTAATTGTGAGCAATTTCGTTAAGATTCCCAACTAAGGAGAATCAACTCGTATCGATTCTTTTTAAAAAAAATATTGAGAGAGTTATTTGATTTGGTTAGAGAATAATTGGTAGATAAATAGCCATGTTACAACTTCTTAGATCATCTACATGTTGTAAGGATTCAAGGTGAAAATGTTAAAGGTTAGTCTCACGCATATAAAAAAAGAGATGATTATGAATTTATATGTATCATTTTTTTTTGTTTTTCAGGTTATATTTTAAATTCGTGAAGCTATGAGTGCAAAGAAAATATTTTTTTAAATGGACTGAAGTGTTGCATAGAAGTGATCATGAGCATCAATTTTTTTTACGTAGGCCACGAGCTCAAAATAAATATTTTTTTTAAATGAGTTAGAGGTGTTATATCGAAGTTAGTTCAATTTTTTTCTTAATGTAGCATAGATCATAGAGTTTTGGTACTCCTTGACTCTAGGAATTTTCTTAATTATTTCTTATTTTGAAAAAGTAAGATTATCTTTTTTTCAAGGAAATATTAAATTTATTAAGTACCAGAAGCACTCATACAAATTATGTCTAATAGGTTAGAGGATAAATCATCAGACTAAAAATATCGATATGATTTGATTGGTCGATGCTATCGACAAAAAATCTACTGCTCTATATTGGCTTCATGTAGAATATGTTTAATTTCAAAAACTCCAAATAATGGTATCATATTTCAGATATCTTGCATTATACTCCAAATCTTTCAAAAATATTTTGAAAAAGTAAGATTATCTTCTTTAAAGGAAATATTAAATTTATTAAGTATCAAGTACTCATACAAATTATATCTGATAGGTTCAGACCAAAAAATATCGATATGATTTGATTGATCGATGCACTCGACAAAAAATATATTGCTCTATATTGGCTTCACATATAATATGCTTAATTTCAAAAGCTTCAAAAAATGGTATATTTCAGATATCTTGCATTATATTTCAAATCCTCTAAAGATACATATGATATTGCGAAAATTCAGCTTCATACAATATTTTATCCCACAACATATTCCTTAAGCTTTTGCCTTCGGCGCGAATATCAGGTGATACCACTAGGCAAAGGCGGAGGGAAAGGGGGTCAAGGGGGTGCACTGGCACCCCCTGAAAATATAAAATTCTTTCGGTAGCAAGTATTGTTCACATGTGAGAGGTTAGGTATTTGGTTAGTAATGTGTATAGTGAAGATCTGATCATCAATTCGAATCTACCAACAATTTGCATATTTGGATTTTTTTTTCTGTGCTCCCAATCCATTAGCCTATCTTAAACCCAAATCTGATGTCCCACGGCCCATAAAGAATTATATTAGTATTGAAGTCCAAATAACAAATTAGATTAGTGTTGGAGTTCAAATCGAATCAATATAGAATTTACCTATATAATTGGCTCAATTTGTGTTCTCAAAGAAAATCTTGAAAGGTAAAATTTTCTCTTCATAATTATTTTTCATTATACTTATTTTCTTTTATTTTAATATCAAATTTTTCCATGTCATTATTGATTTTTTATTTTCAAAAATAATATATTAAAATTTTATCTAGAATTTTATTGTCATATTATTTTTCTTAGATCAAATTAGATATGTTTATTTACTTACTTTTTTTGTAGATTTTTTCTTAATTATTTTATAATTTGCTCAAATTAAGTTTAATGTTAATATTTTTTTACAATTAAGTATGAGAATAGAAAAATATTTCAAGTAAAGATCACCCCTATCATAAAGTATAGTTCATGGCGAAGAAAGTAGAATACAAAATTATTAGAATAAATATCATAATTATTTAAAATATTTTTATATTATTTTTCATACAATTCTAATTTTTTATGATGATATTAGTTTGAAATGTGCACCCCTGAATAACTGGTCTAGCTCCGCCACTACCATTAGGCACCTGCATGAAGACATTCACTATTATATACGTCCTTGAATCAATAAGTATTCTTCGACTAACTTGGAGTCCTTCGTCCTTCTGAACTAATTAAAGATAGTTCATCAACAACACATTTGAACTAAGTTAATTGGTACATATGATTAGCGAATATGTACCTCGAATTGAAAGATTGAAAGTTAGTAGCTCTGAGTTTGAGCCTCGAAATCATTAATTTGGTCATGATTTATTTTTGTCACGTTCGTCCAAATATCAAATTAGTCAGATGCTAATAGTAAGCTTTATCTAAAAAAATCAATAACACATTTTAAAATTTTAAATTTAAGAATATATCATATACTATGACATTAATAATCTTTTGAATTCCAAGGAAATAGTGTAACTCGTAAAGGTTAAGTGAATTAGTTTGAGATGTTTCATTCCTTCTTTCCGTCTCAGTAATAACATTTTTGAAACTTAATGTAGTTATGGATTGTTATGGCGAGGGTGCTTGTTTGGTTCTTTCTGAATGCCCTATTTTTCATATGAATATTATGAAATGAGTTAAAAAAAATATCAAGAAATACTAAAAAAAATTGAAATTAAGAAAATAATTTATGGTACTCAAACGAAAATCAAATGATAGAGATGCTTAATACAAATGGATAATACATATTTTAGAAATAAATCGTACACTGAAACAAAAATATTATAAATAATATATATATAATATTTTAAAAAAGAAATGTGTAATATATTTGTAAAAAAATATCGAGACTTTTTTTTACAAAGATCAAATTATCGTATATAAAAACTCATTATTTTTTATGCATCATATACACTATATTAAAAATATATTATACGATTTTTATCTTAATATTTAATATAATAGTAGACACAAAGATAGATAAGTCAAATTCCGATGACCGTAGATGGCAGCCCCACAGTTGCACTCCACTACTCATCATTAATGAACAATGTCAAGTCCCAATCGTCAACCCAAGGGCTCCAGCAGTGAGAGATGACAAATTTTGATCTGGCAATAAATATTTTGTTAAATAGAAAATCAATATCAAGCCAATAATTTCTTTAAGAATAAGATGGTCTTCTATGGATGGTGCACTATCTGTACAAATTTATATTTTTTTTTATTTTTTTCTAAATATACATGAAAACAAATTGAGGAGGGATCAAAGCACCCAAAACCACCTTTGATGCATTCATCATCCACTCTGTTAAAAGTTGAAACAATGAAAATATTTAATATGATCAAATTAATGTTCTTGACACGCAATAAATATTATATATTTACGAAACGGTATATATATATATATGTATAATTTAATAAATAGTATAATTTTGCAGCTAAACACCACCATCCTATAATCTTTTTATAATTTACAAATGTGATGGCTTTTTTGTTGTCACTTAGTGTTTAAAATATTACTTTATTAGCATTTTAGTTCTTCTACATATATTAAAATCTTTTTGAAAGTGGTCGTTTTTTATTACAACGAAAGAATGATAAAAGAATTCATCAACCAATCGAAAAATCTAGCACTGTATCATGCTATATATTATTACTCTCTTCATATTAAAAAGAAAATCCATTTATGCAAGTGAGTCCGATTCAAATTGAATTACACCGAAAGAAAATTAAACATTTTTTCATCATTAAAAATGTTTTGGTGTGAAAAAAATGTCGGTGTAACAGAAAATAGATAATTATTCTTATGATATATTTTACTTAATATATTGTATTTTATTCGATAAGATGTATTGTCAAATATTATTTATAAAATTCGTCAATAAAATATTACTATGTAATAATTAAATATTTTAAAATTTCAAAGCATCCAAACATGTCTTTACTATAATAGGAAATAATTAAATTAGACAACATCATGATTATAAACAAACAGCATGGCATACCAAAAAAATTAAGGACAATAAATAAATTTCTAGAAAATAATATATGTATGTATATATCTGTTCATACCATTTGTGCCGACTTCTTTATTATTTTTAATGGATTTCATTATTCATAAAAATAATAAAATAATATAAATTATTATTTTTATTTAATTTCTTTTCATCTATCACAGAATCTGCCCAATTTTCTTATGTGCTACGAAATTTTAAAAAGCCAATATTGAAAAGTGCATTTTTTTTTCAATGTTTCATATCGTATAGACATAAACGAAATAAGTGCTCACTTAAGAAAATAGCACTTCAATAATATAAGACATGCATAAAATTACTTAAATGCATTATTAAAAAAGAAAATTCTTTAATTTCGATTGAAAAATACTTATTGCTATGACGAAGAAACACTTATATCAAGATAATACCGAAAAAAAAACTCAAAGGGACAGGTACTTAAATTAAGATGCAAGTTGTCATTGATACTACGCGTAAGTAATATGACGTCCCGGCGGCGTTCTCTTATAATTTTGCCGTATTATTATCCTATTTGTGATGTATATTCATTATCCAACATCAACTAACATTAGTAATCTAGCTATTAATTATTATTGTTAATTAGAAGTCATCCTCATTGATACAACATGTTAATCTAGAAAATTATTTACCTCATTACTCATCACACCAAGTCGAGTGTAACCGAGGTGATTGAATTTCACGATCTTAAATATTCACATCGTAGTGGTTGAAATTTATTTCATTAGGTTATGCGATAAATTATGATTTATGATGTGACGATCGTTTGAACTATTGTGAGATATGAAATTCAAAAGTTTCTGACATTTTGATATGAATTTTGTGATATAACTTTTATGAATTCACATGTTACGATATTATTTTATTAATTCATATGTAACACTTTTATTCAAGGCGTGATATTGTCCGCTCTGGGCCTTACCCCGCACGATTTTCTCAAAATGCATCACACCTAGTGAATGTCATGTCTCCAAACTCAGCATCTCTCTCGTGACTTGTGCATGTGGGACTAATCCAATGCATGTCTCTTGCATCTTTCCACTCTTATGGGACTCAACGTCCTCGTTCAATGATCTTCCACCATGACACAGAGGCCCACGTAGAGTGGCTCTGATACCATATGTAACACTCATGCTCAAGATGTGATATTGTCCGCTCTGGGTCTTAGCCCGCATTATTTTCTCAAAATATGTCACACCTAGTGAAGTCCATGTCCCCAAATCCAACATATCTCTCATGACTTGTGCATGTGGGACTAATCCAAGGTATGTCTCTTGCATCTTGAATATGTTATCATATAATATTTAATGTATCCTCGATGAAAATCTATATATGTAAGCATGAACTATTTTCTTTATATTACCATGGCACATCATACATATGCATTATAGCATGTATGATTACTTGTGTTGGAGCGAGATGATGACTTGTGATTATCGAAATAGTAATGATGACGAGAAGCCCTCACAGTGTCAAGCAACGGCTCGCGTGGATGAGGTGTCCCTCTCATGGAGGAGTACGAGGAGGTTGAGCGAAGTCCACATAGTGTCGAGCAACAACTCATGTGGGCGGGGGTGATCCTCACGTAGATGAAGATGCACTCGCGAATGGCAAGGGAGTTCCATGACACCTAGACATAGTCATTGCATGGTATATTTTACTTTGCATATTGGTTGTAAGTATTTTCTTATAAAATTAGTTATGTATCATATAAGCTTGTGTTTGGATTTTCGAAATGTGATTTTTATTCGGATTTATTTTTTTTATTTTCATAGTTTGTGAAATTTTATTCCTCACTCAGCTCTTCATGCTTATCCATCTACTTATTATCTTTTTATGCTTGTAGGTGAGAAGAAGGTGATCATACTCGAGGAGTGATGGATGGATATTTTGCATCCTCACCGGAAGGGAAAATAATTAGAATTATTTGTGTGATTGATTGAATGAGGATGAGTGTTATTATTCTTTCATACTCATTCATAATATAGATTTTTGCCTATTCTTTTTTTAACGCTAGCGCCTATTTATTATCGTTGATGTGATGGAGTATTGTTGAACTGCATGATATAACCCACTTTTTGATATATTTCAATTGTATTTTAGACATATGATTTGGGCTTGACTCATTTCTTATATATGACACATGCACATATTTTTAGCAAAGATCGTGTTGAAATTTTTGACAAGCCTCATAGTTAATTTTATTTTACCGACCGTATAGTATAACTTAAATTAGTAAAATGTGGTAACAAACCCTTGTGACATCTCGACAGTCGAGTTCGGGGCGTGACAAGTAAGGTGACCCGTGTGCAACAAAGAAAGGAGAATTAACTAAGATTTGCTAACAAAATGTAACATATCATTCATGACAAAGAAAAAATTAAATAAATAAATTCCTTGACACCGGCCACTAAAAAGTTTTGCCAACTATGGAGACTTTATCAACATATCACTCCGTGAAGTGAGGCATGTTTTGTTGAGTGATAGTACTTTATATTGTTGATTTTATTGCTTTTGGGAAGGGAAAAAGACATATCGTTTATGGATAAGATATTAAGATAAAGATGGCATGTTATTACAATTTAATTGCTAGTAAATTGTGATGAAATTTGTAAAACCTTTTGATTTAATTGCTGCTATGAATTAAAATTTAATCAATACAAATGCCATCACATTCCTTTATTGGAAATTATAAAATATGTAAAATGATGCATGCACTTCTTGCATATAATTTGAATCTATTCACTTGCATTACTTGTATGCTTTTTATTCAGTTTATTATTAATTTTATGAATTTTCTTAGATTTAGTTACTCAAAGTATATGTTTTTTATTTATTAGGAGAAGAAAATAGAAAAAAAATATCATTTCATAAAGAAATTGTTAAGGGACTGCGAGATATATTTCAGGGGCTTTGAAATGGATTTAAATTATTGTGAAATTAGTTTCATGGGTATGAAATGGATTTCACGGGCAATGAAATTAGAAAGCTCACGAGCAACTATGGAGCTTCCACAAGTACTATAAAAGGTTGAAATTTTTTTCATCAATTTGGTTCATGGGCCGCGAAAAAATGTTCATAATCCGTAAAGGCACATGTTAACTATTTTACAAACTATGAAGGCTACTTACGGGTCATGAATTGCGTTGTCTTTTACAATCACGACTGATTTTTTCTCCAAACCAACTCGAACTTATTTCTAAACCCCAGGTGACTAGAGAAATTATAAAAAGGGATCTAAGACACATAGGAGATAACCATTGAAGCTAAAGATATGATCTAGAGCACTCGAAGGTAATCAATGAAGAAGGAAGAGGAAACACTTCGGAGGCTGTGAAGATCGATTTTAGGGCATAGGAAGTCACGAGATACTGTCATCGAGATTTTTCTTTATTTAGATTTTGTTTGCTTCCCTTTTTTTCTTATCTTTAGATAATTTTTGGAGAATTTTCATTGTTCGATTGACTTTATTAAAGAGTTAATTGTTGAAAAATATTGTTGAACTTCATTGTTGGTTGGACAATTTTCATAGTTTACTCCTTATTTGGACTTGTGATAGAATGCATGTCTGAGTTTGTTGTTTGATTGATTTTTATTACCACACATGCATACCATAACTTGGGTGATTCGAAAGAATCCTAAAATTGTGTAGTCACTTAAGAATATATTGAAAGAGATCATTGTTGAGAGGAATCTATTTTAAATCATTTTGATTAATAAATTATCTATGATCAAAATTTAAAGGATTATTTTTTTTTCATTTTCAAGATTGTCAAGTCGAGTCTCAAAGATTGGTTGGTCATATTTTAAGAATTCTTCAATTTATTAAATTAAGTTCTATCATTCAATATATGATGGTGATGTCATTTAAGGTTTACTATAACTTTATCATCTTTCTTAATCTTAGAATTCTTTGATCAGTTATGTTTTACATTTTTTATCTCAACTTTTCTTTAAATTATCAAATAACAAATTGTGATTAGGGAGTATGAATTATATAGTCCTTGTGAGATTGACAACTTTAAGCTTTTGGAATAAATCAAGATGTCGTCAATAAAAACGATAACAAATTGATCTAGAAAAGGTTTGAAAACCCGATTCATCAAGTCCATAAAGGCAGCTGGTGCATTAGTTAATCCAAATGGCATTACTAAGAACTCATAATGGCCATAGCGTGTTCTGAATGCAGTTTTTGAAATGTCACTTTCTTTGATCTTAAGTTGATGATACCCGGATCTGAGATCAATCTTGGAGAATATAGATGCACCTTGCAGTTGATCAAACAAGTCATCTATTCTTGGCAGTGGAT
>LTAE01009677.1:0-15078 GCA_001647135.1 Pontederia paniculata
ATGTCAATGGCTTGATGTGACCACAATCGATAATTTTTGAAAATCTTTTCGATTTGGAGGGAGACAACAAAATGTTATGGTGTTTGGTACTCGGCGCAAACGACTATTACCTCTTGCAATCTTATGGGCAATTTGGTCACAAAGAAACTCTTGTATCTTCAGAGGAGAAAGATTCTATATGGACAACATCATTTTACATGCTTTAAAGTTAACTAATATGTGGACATTCAATTAAGGAGGGACTGAAGATTTTATTTATAATCATTATCACTGATGTAATTTATAATATCACATGAATAAAACATGATGTCTACAAATGGTAGACATCCTTTTCAGTTTCAAAAAAAAAAAACAGGGTGCGGTATACTGATAAAATAAAAGGCAATAATGAAATTCAAACAAAATTGACAATGAATCATAGTAAATGTTAACGAAGTAAAAGAATATGTGAGAAAGAAACACCAGACTAGGTATTACTTCAATAAGGGAAAAGCTGATATGCTTAAGGATCAATTCAAAAGCATATGACGTTCAAACTAAACCATGTAGCATATACATACAGCTGAACCAGCCAAAGGTGCTGTAACTCGAATAACTCTGATTTCGTTCTTGTAGAGCAATTCTTCATCAAGCACTAGATGTCCCACTAGACATTGCTAAAAAGGAAAAATGGCATTCTTTTCCTCTTTCAAATGCAATCCTACAAGGCATTAATTAGCTGAAAAGAAAGATGAAACAAAGATTAATTTTAACAGAGAGATGTATGGAGCATACACATGATTTAAAGGTATTATTGAAGTAAACAGCAGAAGATTACCCAGACTAACTTCGGCACCAGAGTTTTTGTCTGAGAATATGAAGGTGAGTTGATGGGAGAACTTAAAGGACGGAGATCAGGTAATGTCCTGTCAGATGAGAAGATTAGGAGTTGACGTTGAAGAACGAAAACCTGAAAATCAACTGAGTTTGATAAAAATACAACAATGTCTTTCCACCGATATATTATTTGCACCATTAAATTCCAGCAATGACATGTTGTCAATACACAAAAAGTGTATTATTAATAAATGAGATTATCAGGATATCACGAACAAACGGCATAAAGAGAAGAAGCATTAAAAAATGAGGAAATGAGCACAAACAATGAACTGAGTATATCTTTCCCAGTACTGTTTTATATGCTATTAAGCTTCTCCATCCATTAGATACTTGCCATTTGGCATTAATGGCCCAGAAGAAGCACTATGCTAAGCCCCAAGCATGAAACACAAGCACCGACCCTTCAACAAACTTACAAATAAATATTCTTTCATATATAAGCAACAGAAAAGTAACAGCTGAGTCATCCTGCACTGAGGTAAAATAATTTTTCCAAACTCTTCACACATCCTTGCAGAGTCTATGAAGCATACTCTCAATGCCAAATAAAAGATCATAAAATAGTTAATTAGCTTTCCTATCACCATATCAATCTAGAACTTCAGTCAAGGTTGGGGAAAGAAATATGCCTTAAGAGTTGATAGTGCTTTATATGTAAAGAGATATGTTAATCCAAACAACCTAAAACCCTATCGTATTTCCCAATTACCATACTCACACCAATCATAATGAAAGAGTCTAGACTCAGAAGTGAGTGATCAATGAACAAATAAAGTGCTAGAGTAATTTGATGGAACAATGTGTGTAATCCGAGTATCATTTGATCTTTTTTTCTGAAAAAATACTACGAAGATACAATATAAAAAGAAATATCAGCATCCCTCCTAGAACTTGTCTTGATCGCCTCTGGTCCTAGCCTAAAAATAGTATTATGATCGATACAAAACATGATAATGCAAATGTTAGAATCTACAGCTTCTAGTTAGTATATGAGTTCCAAGAAGGTAATGTGGGGAATCCTGATAAAAAACCATGCTAAGGGAACCTCTCAAGCATCCTATAATAAACAACATGAATCCAAAGAGTTGAACACAAGAATTTGAAGAAAATGATGCATAAATGAATGGAACAACATTTGCAGAAAGGAGGCTGACATATTTTAGCTTCCTTCCCCCAACAACAACACCCACCCACTCACACACACACCACCACCACGCACACAATATATGTGTATATATACTGTTAAATTTGATGTGCTACCAATAATCCTAAAAGCTTAAGCCGATAGGAAGAGCAACATCTTTATATTTATATTCTTAACACTCCCCTTCACGTGTGGATCGCTGACAACTTTGGTCTAGACCAAAGCCCAACACGTGGACAACTAAGGGAGGAAATTAATTTTTAATACGAGCGACATTGAGGTTTGAACTCAGGACATCTGGCTCTGATACCATGTTAAATTTGATGTGCTACCAATAATCCTAAAAGCTTAAGCCGATAGGAAGAGCAACATCTTTATATTTATATTCTTAACATATACTATGTAGATGTACATTTGTATTATTGCTGCTGAATATTGAACATAGTAATAAGGAAGGGTTGCAAATCTAAACCCATACCTTGATCATCTCGCACATTTTTTTCACCAGCAGAAAAAGCGGACTCTCCCACATTAACTAAACACAATGATTTCTACAAGAGTGAGTAATGGTTAAGAAGGCTATGGAGTACTGAGTTGTAAATCTAACCTTCTGAAGATGCTTTTGGTGACAAAATTATCAATTTGGGGACTTTTGGAGGTGAAGATGCTTCAATTGCTGATCAAAAGAACAAGCAAAAGTGTAGCCAATGTGACTTTAGAAAGCAACTTAATAATCTCAAAATGCCTTGAGATACCTCTTTTGCATTTCCTCCATTCATCTTTGAGAACAGTTATCAGTATATCGCACCAGGTTTCTTTTATTTCACCTAATACATTGGTGGTATTATTTTGTGTGCATCCTGCATATAATGGAAGTATGATATAACCAAACTATCAAAAGTTTATATTGGAAAGATTAAAGCATGGGCACACATGTAATATATAGTTGTGGTTGCAGTTGTATACCTTTACCATCTGCAGTTTAGCAAGAGAATTAAAAATGACTTGCAGTTACATGATAAAAGCAAGAAATAGTTTATGATAGATATAACAGGAAATTAGATATGACCATCGTGTTACTAAAAGGTAATTCCTGAATTGACATCTAACCATATTAACTCCATCTCACATGCATATTATACAAGTCATTGTCGAAATAATCAGAAAATGAAACAGCTGAGATGCCAAATCAAAGTTTAGTGATAAAAGGTGCTTTTAAAATAGATAACGAAGATCATTGAATATCTGGTTCAGTGCTAAAATTATTTAAGCAATGTTATTCTTGATCCTCTAGTATACCACAGAATTAAAAATGATCTTTGTCATGAGGCGAATCATATCAGATATAAAAATGAACGTTAAGATAAATGTAAACCCTACATGAAAAATTTAAATCTTTTCGGGGTTGAAAAATCTAAATTATATAAAACTACTAAGAGAACACCTTGAGTCGTTCGAGGTGAAGGGTAGTGAATTCATCCTTGCCAAGAGGAAGGAGCTGCCTAAAAAGCCAACCACCAACACAGAGTATCTCTGCAGATACATCGGACCTGCAGAAAAGAACGACAAATGCCTCGAGTACCTACAAATATAAAAGACAGCTCACTCAAAGAAAAATGAAACATAAAAAATGACTATATATAAATAGCAATAACCCTCAACACTCAGAAACTTCATATTATTTGTCTTACTGATTAACTCTATTTTTTCGAAGATTACAAAATGCAAATATAAGACCAGCTCCAATGGCTAATCATACTAAGCAATTCATCACAGCTTTTCTAATCAGAATATTATGAATTCAAAGGGCATATACAATTAACGGGAAAAGGAATATGTAGCGCATTTGTACAGAAAGTAATGAAATTCTCTGTACAAATGAACAGTGTTCAATTTTTTTTGTACAAAAAGTGTTGTTACTTTTTTATGCGCTATACGCACTACACCAAAAGTGCGCTACACGCTCCCTACCCCCTCAATTAAAACTACTGTGGAGGTGAATACCTCACTACACTAGGAAATGCTTTCAATTGAGATATTTTGGTTATTACAGTCCAACTTCTCTATTCTGCCTTTCCTTAGTGGTTGACAAATGCATATGATGATAATTTAACAACTTAGAAAACCGGAAGCAATAGGTAACTAAGAGTTGTATGCCGACCTAATATGTGTTGCTTTGGGGGCTTATTTCCTGTTCAATATGAAAAGGCAATATGAATTTCTGCTGCAAAAAATACAGCAACCAGTCATGTTCCCTTGCAAAAGGTAATCTGCTTCAAAGATATAATTCTGTATAAAAAATTGAAGGAAATTCACATTTGATAAAAACAACTTAGTAGAGAGAAATGTGTTTTTAAGGGTAGCAGAGATTTTTTTTTTAAGGTTAGTAGAGTTCTATATTGCTTGACATTATAAAGCTGTCATGCAATTAATCAGGAAAAAAAACATCAAGACAGTGTTTCGAAGTTAACTGAATGGATTCTCATTGAAGATGAATAATAAACATGCCTCATTTAGTAAAGATGTACATAATTAGCAACTGCTAAAGTACATAATAATCATCTCAATTCACAAACAGGATTATGTATATAATCAGAACTGTGGGCATACTATATTCAAAGTTGATTCTTTTATGAAACTATATTCAACGTGAACATTGTCGTGTTATTTCATTTTTTTAGGGTCCCGAATTATATTAATTTGCCTGATTACATTTGTGTATGAGAACACTATGGAGATACCAAGTCTGTTGTTGATCATGAATCTCAGTGTTGAAAGGTACATACTATATTCAAAGTTGATTCTTTTATGAAACTATATTCAAAGTGAACATTGTCGTGTTATTTCATTTTTTTAGGGTCCCGAATTATATTAATTTACCTGATTTTGTGTATGAGAACACTATGGAGATACTAAGTCTGTTGTTGATCATGAATCTCAGTGTTGAAAGGTACATTTTTTCATTGGAATATCACAATTTTAGGCACTGAGGGTTAAGGGTCACCTCATTCCAACAAGGGTAGTTTGCAGGTACCGAACTTGCACCATCTCCTTAGACAGGTACGTTTGCAAGTACTATAATGTCTACATTATATTGGGAAACAAAGCAACTTAGAAGCCTGTGGAATAAAGCATGCAGGTAAATATTTTTACCTTATATAGCCTAGATACACGGTAATAGTGTCCTCAGAAATACCAAGGATTTTGCTTGCAGAATTGTGATTCTCTGTTATTATGCACAACGTCCTGTTTCTGAACTTTTATCTGAAATAAGAAACCATGGGTTTCCATTTTTATTTCCTACCACCAAGAATCTAGTGCAGTTCTTTACTATCAATAAGACCAGGAAAGCAGATCAGAGCTTAGACACAGCCTTCAATCTAGCTTTGCTAGATCTACTATAGTGCACTTAACCTCTCTTTTTCTTACATTGATAGTCTAACATGCAGCAATAATCTGATTAATCTGAAGAGTTCTTTCAAGAGTTCACAGGAAGCCAAAATTGCTTATCATCGTATGTTCATGAGTTCTTCAGAAGTATAAGTTACTCAGCAGAACAAAGGATGCAACTACAGGCTATAATAACAAAATTTGATCAACTGAGTTGCTGAAGTTAATTAAGCTGAAGACACAATATTTTACTAGCCACTCATTCCTCAAGTAAAGAGAAAAAATATAACAGTAAGAAACAGCATTTCGCCCCATAAACTATTAATTTCAACAGAACACCATTTTTTTTATTAGGTAAAGCAGATTTCGGTCTAAATCCTAGCCCGGGGTGTGATTCCTGGGATCGCCATTGCGGCCAGGGTTTATCCCTTCTGTTCCCGACTCAATGACTGGAAAAAAAGGTAGTCTTCAACCTCACCAGTTAATTTATGTTAGCAAAACATGTATAAGCCATTACGCTTAACATTGGCCTTGTCACAAATTATATCTCGAATTCTCAACCATCTCTTTCAGTATATGCCAGAAGGTGTATTCAAGGCCAATCGTAAGCCTCATTCGCCAAACCACAACCCTCTCTGTAATTGGAGGCGAAATAAGGATTCCAATAAAAATAAGGAAAAAAACACAAATGAACTTCTTGTAACTGTTGCCCAGTTTATTTGGTTTATTTGGAAAATTTTCTGAAACAAGAACCAGATAAACGGGGAACACAAGCTGTGACCAGTATCGACTGCTCGGAAGCAACTAATTTTATCTTAATTCCTGGTGAATTAAGCCAAGCCATCAACAACACGAAATTACGGGAATTTACATTAGCGCACATTAGAATCGACCTAACTGAAATCTTTGGCGGAAACCATAATTACACCGAACTGAGAGGCGGATGGCGGAAGAAGGACGCACCGGAGCTCCTCGATGGAGAAACGATTCCTGGATCGCCAAAAGGAGGATCACATGGAGCTCCAGTGTGATCATTCGCCGATCGAATCCTACCGCCGGTCATCGCGCATCCGTCGATCGGCGACCAAATTATTAGCTTTTGCTTCTTTTCCTCCTCTTCCTGTTCTTGAGTTGATATGTTGCCGAAGAGTACGAGTAGACCTCCAGAGGCTTTTGGCTTATTCGATGCAGTAACGAAACGAAAGAAAATAAAATTGGCATTTTTTTCGGTAGATATGGAAATAAAGCATATGAAAATTGGATTAACGAAGCCAGTTGTCCGCATAAAATACATAACGTTCCCGCAGGTAAACAAGTTTTTTTTTTATATATTTTGTTTTAGAACGAAATTTCTAATCATTTTAACAACAGGATTTTTTTAAAAAAAGAGTACATAAGTTTAATCGAATTTAAGATCCCAAAAAGTGAACCGCTATGCCCTTATTTTTATATTCGAAATGGTCAATAATGAGAGATGAATGTACGAAGATATAATATTTTAATTGGTTAAATAAATTGATCTGGTTTTTAATGATTTTAATCAATTCATTCTGATCAATCAATCTATTGTAAGTTCAAGCATGAATTTTTAGTTATCCTAATAATCAGTTGATCGGACGTATAAAAGAGGTGATAGAAAAAAAATTATTTTCGGCATATGATAAAAAGAACAGGTGATAGAAAAAATTCGTCGGCATATGGAAAAAACAGCTTGCAACAAGCAGGAATCAGTGCTTGTTCTTTATATTTTTTTAATGGTTAAATATGAATTAAATTAGTTACTATTAAAATATCAAAGAAATATTATTATTTAGTAATGATAATTTTCAAAAATATATAATTAAGATTATCTCAAAATTGTTCTTTAATATTTTTATATCATTTAATCAAGATTAATTTTTAATTAGCATTATTATATTGTTAAAATGGTTTCTCAATTAAATAAATTTTAATTGATTAATATAATTAAAAAAACTAATCCCTAAACATGGAATTAAGATTGTTTCAAAATCAATATAATGTTTTTTATTATTTAATATGGATTAAATTTTAAATGGAATTATTTTATTAAATTGGCTCCTTAATTAAATGCCTTTAATTTATTAATATAAATAATAATAATAATAATAATAATAATAATAATAATAATAATAATAATAATAAATAAATAAATATATATATATATATATATATTAATATAATTATTAAAATATTTGATAGTATATTTAATTTTACCTTTTTTGCCGTTTTAGTCAAATACTTTCTAACTTCAACACGTAGAACAAAATTATTCTTACTCATACTTATTTATATTCCAAAATACTAAGCTCTCCTACCAAATGACCTTGAAGGATTTTTCATAGACCATTTGCTTTGGAACGAATTGTTGTTGATGAGGTTGATCTAGTGAAATCTTTTGAGATCATATGGATGCAAGAACTTATGTTTTGATTAGTTCTCAATAATTAATCGATTAAATAGATAAATTTTAATTTTATGTTTAAATAAAAAATTGTAATGATGAAAAATTTTAAAAAATAATTAAATAATTTAGTTTGATTTGTATTTGGATGAATTTCTAGAAGTAAAAAATAATTATATTTTCTAAAAAAGAATAAAAATATTAAATTATATATATATATATGTATGATAATTGATTATTAATTATTTTATATAATTATCGAGTAATTAATAATGTAAACTTTTGTTAAAATACTAATACTAATAATGTATTTATCTAAATACTAAAATAGTATTTAGTGTAATATTATACTAATTACATATTAAACATAATTTTTGATAATTTGATCAAGAGCGAATTAACAAACAAATTAATACTAAAAACTATAAGAAAAAAATATTTAACAACAAAAAACAAAAAATAATATAATAAGATAAAAATGAAAAGCAATGTAAGAACAAAAAATAAGATAAAAGCAAATAATAATAATAAATTAATAACTTAATTACATACAAAATTATAATTTAGTGTATTATCATATCAAATAATAATTTCATGTATTAAGTAAAATAATTAAGATTTGATTAAAGTCGAATTAACAAAAATTATAATACAAAATAAGTTAAAAAAGAGCAAAATATAATAAAAATATAATTTTAATTAAATATAATAATGTAGCATAAAAAACTCATATTATAATACAAAATAAAAGTTAATGTCAAATAATATCATAATTAAATATAATAATATAAATTAGTGTAATAGTATTACTTAATTAGAATGATGATCTAATTAAAAAATTAGATAATATAAAAGTATAATATTCAAAATGAAGTTAACAAAAAAAGAAAAGTAAAAAATGAAAGCAATAAAAGAAAATTTAAAACATTAAAAAAAAAGAAAAACTTGGTCCGAAGACAAAGTTTTGCTAGTGATAAAAACTAAAATCAGCATGATCACGTGAGCTTTAATCAAAATCAATCATTATATATATTTTTTGTATTTATTTGTTAAAATTATCGGGAGCTACCCCAAATTTTGACTTGGTTCTCACTCCCAAATGGAAAATTAATTAAAATATTGATAATAGAAAGAGATAAAAATAAATTTTGCTAGTTTTTGGATAAGTTTTGTGGCGTACCTTTCATTAAAATATTTGAGTATTGCTTTTGGATTAAAATATAAATAATGAATCAAGCTAATAAACTTGAAAAGAGTTTGATTTTTTTGTGAAACAAAATTTGAACTAAAATAAATTGGAATTTATGCTTGTGATTTCCTTAAAATAAAATGAAAGCGTAGCTAAGAACTTTTACACTGAATATTGATCTTGGCCATCAAAATAAAATGGACGATAGAGATGTCATCCGCATAGATTGAATTTATTCATATGACCAATGACCATGGGATTATAATCTGACGGCTCGTCGTCCGTTGAAAGGCTCATTAGCATTTCTCTCAAAACTCCCATCTTGAACTGTAAAAACAAAACTCATCTAGGGCTTAGGGTTTCATCCCCTCACATCTCCGGCGCCGGCGATCGGAAGTTTTGGTAGCAACAGGAGGAGGCAGCGCCTGCGGCAGAAGAAGCAAAGATGGCTCGAAATGAGGAGAAGGCGCAGTCGATGCTAAACAGGTTCATCACCATGAAGAACGAGGAGAAGCGGAAGCCGAAGGAGCGGCGGCCGTACCTCGCCTCGGAGTGCCGAGACCTCGCCGAAGCCGTCAAATGGCGGTCGGAGATCCTACGGGAGATCGGCGTCAAGGTGGCCGAGATCCAGAACGAGGGCCTTGGCGAGCATCGCCTTCGCGACCTCAACGACGAGATCAACAAGCTCCTGCGCGAGCGCGTCCACTGGGAGCGGCGCATCGTCGAACTCGGTGGTCCGAACTACACCAGAAACAGTGCGAAGATGACCGACCTCGAGGGCAACATTATCGATGTTCCCAACCCCAGCGGCCGCGGACCCGGCTACCGGTACTTCGGCGCCGCCAAGAAGCTCCCCGGCGTCCGAGAGCTCTTCGAGAAGCCCCCTGAGATGAGGAAGCGTCGCACCCGCTATGAGATATACAAGCGCATCGACGCCAGCTACTACGGCTACAGGGACGACGAGGACGGCATTCTTGAGAAGCTCGAGGGCCCTGCCGAGGTGGAGATGAGGCGCCAGCTCGTTGAGGAGTTCGAGAGGATCAAGGCCATCCGGGAGGAGGCGATGAAGAATGTCAAGAGCGGTGAGGTAGCGACCGCTCAACCAATCCCTGCCGCGATCCAGGAAGTTCTCTTCGAGGGGGTTGAGGATGTGGTCGAGGAGGAGCAGCGGATGCAGAGGGAAAGAGAGGAGTTGGAGCGGAACGAGGGCCATGGAGAATTCGTGGTGCATGTTCCTTTGCCCGACGAGAAGGAGATCGAGAGGATGGTTGTGGAGAGGAAGAAGAAGGAGCTCTTGAGCAAGTACATGAGCGAGGAGCTCATGGAGGAGGAGCAGGAAGCAAAGAGCATGCTCAACATCAATGTGTAAGATTTTAAGTATCATCTTTTGCTTTCTCCAACAGTAAATAAGAAGGGGGTTACAAATAGCTTGCCAAGTTTTTTATTTGTTCCGAGCTATTCTATAGTTATATTAGACTGAAACCTGAATAATTTATGGATTTGACATATGGAGAATTTGCAGTTACTGCTAAGAACTTGTCATTTGTGTGTATGTTCTTGATATCTAAGTTTCCTACAGGAAATTTCATGCTATATTATCAAATATGCACCCTTAATAAGGCTATTATCCAAACATTCATCCTAGGTTAGCTGGGTTTAGAAGAATTGTAAGTTTCATACAAGTATGGGTATCTTAGAAAAAAAAAATAGATGTCAAAATTGTAAGCGAAAAGAATGTGGTTATTTTATTTTTCGATTGAAGAGCATGGCTATTTAGATGACAATAACAACAAAGCATCGGTAGAATTTATTTTCTAATAGGATGTGTATTATGTTGGTTGCTCATTCAGTGCATATCTATATGAATAGTCTGCTATTTCATTTTTTCTAAATGAGGATGAGTGCTTTCTGGATTTTGAAAATAGATTTCGAGATGTAGAATGTGAGTGGATTTCTTATTTTGAGAACATTAGAAAGTTGTTTTCCTGCAATATTGATGAAATCAGGGCTATGCTTTAGCATGCTATCTGTTAGGTAATGAGGCACAGCCTATGAGAACTGGGACAAAGTATCCATACATTGAATAACATTTTATTTGGAAAATGATTAGACAAATGTAAGCAGATACATAATGTGATTAGATTGCAAAGAAAGCTGTGTCGGATCCTTTTTTAGCTAATATAATTTTTCCGGCTACAAAGGGAATCTTTCAATAATATACAATCTTTAATTTAAAGGGAAGAATGCAATCTGATGGGTTATTGATCTGTTATGTTTGGTTGGAGACTGCAGGACTTTTCACTTTGATTTCAATTGGTTTTTCCTCTGATTAAACAATTGTGTATTATTCTTATAAAAAAACAATTGTGTACTATTTGATAAACATATACAGTTAGCTGTTTCATATGATGTGATATAATTGACTAATATTGGTTGTGACTATGTCTATATTGTTCAGTCAAGAATTGGCATGTTGACTAAATATTCCTTCCTAGTACCTGCGCTAGTTCTATGCCCTCAATATGTACTTTATTTTGGACTGTAATGTGTCAAAAGTTACTCATTTGGCAAGACCAATCATCCTGTATTTAGTGCATCGATGTTAATCAAATTTTGAGGCGAAGGTGCTAGCTATTCTTCTTTCGACTTTTAACCCACCCCCATTTGTCTTTTGGAGATATATCACTAACATAGAATCCCGGATGTTTGTTTGTCTCATGATAACTGGTAGTAGTTTCCTGGGTGGTATAACGTCAACAAACCTGGTTTGATAATCTTTCTATCATAATCCAGTTTTTTTTTTTTTTGAGAAAGATAATCCAGTGTTTATTGCCATGATGTAAACCCATTTTGAGCTGAAGGTGCTAGCTCTTCTTTCTTTATTTGACCTTTAACCCACCGCACGTGTCATATGGAGATATATCACTAACATTGGACCCTGGATGTTTGTTGGTCTCATGATATTGGTAGTAGCTTTCTGGGTAGTATAATTGCAAGAGAATTGTTTGACCATCTCCCAGTCATAAGTTGCATACTGACTAACATTGAAATGCATTGCTTGCTAAATGAGCTTTTCTTTTGAGGCTAAAGGGGCGTGCATGAAGACACCAATTTGCTCTAGAATCTAGTTCAAGAATGCCTAATCTTGCCATGATGTAAACCCATTTTGAGCTGAAGGTGCTAGCTCTTCTTTCTTTATTTGACCTTTAACCCACCGCACGTGTCATATGGAGATATATCACTAACATTGGACCCTGGATGTTTGTTGGTCTCATGATATTGGTAGTAGCTTTCTGGGTAGTATAATTGCAAGAGAATTGTTTGACCATCTCCCAGTCATAAGTTGCATACTGACTAACATTGAAATACATTGCTTGCTAAATGAGCTTTTCTTTTGAGGCTAAAGGGGCGTGCATGAAGACACCAATTTGCTCTAGAATCTAGTTCAAGAATGCCTAATCTTGCCATGATGTAAACCCATTTTGAGCTGAAGGTGCTAGCTCTTCTTTCTTTATTTGACCTTTAACCCACCACACTTGTCATATGGAGATATATCACTAACATTGGACCCTGGATGTTTGTTGGTCTCATGATATTGGTAGTAGCTTTCTGGGTAGTATAATTGCAAGAGAATTGTTTGACCATCTCCCAGTCATAAGTTGCATACTGACTAACATTGAAATTCATTGCTTGCTAAATGAGCTTTTCTTTTGAGGCTAAAGGGGCGTGCATGAAGACACCAATTTGCTCTAGGATCTAGTTCAAGAATGCCTAATCTTATTTTATGCAAATGCAATATATTTTCTTTCTGAAACAAGGAAAAGCTCACCTGTGTAGGTAGCTCATGGTTTATCCGCATCTGTATTTTTTCTTATTATGGTTTATAACTATTCTATAATTTGGTGTGCTTCTGTTCTCTCCAGGTAACTGTGATCTCGAGCTGGAATAGAAGGTCATGGAAGTGTTCCATGACAACACCCAAGTGCATTCTGAACATGCTCATTCTCAAAATACCAGAATATCAGGATACCTACCAGGCTACCACATACAGCGTTCAGGATGACCAAACAGGGCATGGGGTTTAAATGACATCTTATTATTTATGAATCACACACTGACTGCACGTTTGGGTTGTATTTTCTTGTAATTGCTCTTTCAAAGTTGCTGCAATAGCTTTGGTAATGGTGAAAACAGTTAAGCTTCGAATTTGAGGTTCAAGTGTCTCATGAAATTTGTGTTCAGTTTGAATGTTTTAGCTCCTCTGGCGGGAACAGGTGCTTCCTCAAATCAAAATGATATGTTGTGGAAGTAATTAGATAATATGTAGATTGTTTATGAATCATATAAAACTGTTGATTGATATATGTAGTATTATTAACTGCTGAAATTAGGAACTTGTCCCTCTGAAATACGACTGATAGAATTCGATGGATGAAGGACATTTATTTCCATATTTTCCTAATAGTTTGTTTTTATTATTATCACATCATTTTTTGTCTTCTTTCATTCTTCAACATTGAATTCCGATTCTAGTAAGGGATAAAAAGTGTGGGGGTGACTAAAGTTTTGTAATATCATGATTTGAGGTCAGCCAACTTTTAATTTCAATGTTCACGTCATTTTCTTCCTGTCAACATTTCGTTTGTCTTTCTGTTAAAGATATCATCTCGTGGAGCTTGGGTTCATTTATCATGTGGAAGTGGCAAAGGTTTTTATTTATAAAAGGCCGTTCGTATAAAAGGGCAAAAAAAGTTATTTAAAAAAAATTGATAGAAAATCAGATGAAAGTTAACGACACAACTAATTTATTTAGTTGAAATAAATTTAAAGTTAGATTTAAATGATCTTATAATTTAGGATTAAAATTTTTAAAAAATAATGATAGTATGTGGGAGGTTCAAAATAATCTTTTCTTATGGGTTTGGGCTATGGCTCTATCATTTCCTGTGGTAGGTATGTGCAAGGTTTAGAAGGTTTCCATTCCTCTTTGATGCACCTCCTGCAATACTTTGGGCATTCGATCAATTAATCATTTGTGTGGTTTTCTTCACTTACTGTGTAAAACCCCAAATAAATGATATAGGGTCATTTTATTAAACCAGCTCATTAACGCTTTAAATAGCCCACAAACTCATGGATGCCCTACGTATAAAAGACAAAATCAGCCGTTTTCCTCTCATTTCATCCTTTCCCACTCTCTCTCTTCCTCCTTTCTCTTCATGGCACACCTAAAAGCTAGGGTTTAAGGAGGATTCATCATTTTCAGCCCAAGAAGATGTTGGAGGGAGGCAAGAGAGACTCAAGAACAAAGGGAAGAGACTACAAGTGGAGGAGGAAGAAGAGCAAGGCACCAAAGAGGAAGAAGATGTTAGGGAAGAAGAAGAAAAAACTAAGATTTTAGGATTCTTGCTAAAGTATGTAAAGGGGATCCAATCTCTCACTCTCTACTCATCCTGTTGATTTGGATGTATAAGAACACATGTTCTTAGTGTTGGAGATGAGAGGATGGCATTTAGGAGTGTGCATGCTAGGTGTTTGTTCATATGTCTCTATGACTTTTTTATATGTTGAATGTGATAAGAATCTTGTGATGATTGTTATATGTTCCTATTGTGATAATGATGTTTATATGTGCCTCTTATGATTCCTCATGTCCTAGTAAGCTAATCTTCCATTGATTATGTTTATTCTCATGTATTAAGGTTCCATTAGAATGTCATGAATCATATGGGACATGTTATGGCCAAATTAGGGTTCTATTTGGTAAAATTCTGCGATGAAATGTTTTCCTTATGTGTCAAACCCCCAAATGATGAGGGACTGTTTAACTATAAACCCTAGGTTATATATATGATCTTAGGATGAATGTGTGTTCAACCCTAGGTTGTAAATTGTCCAATTACAAACATTCCGATGTTTTCGGTGCTTAATCGAATTTGGCAATAACCCTAGAATGTAGTATATTCTCTCATTTATGAATTCCCTCGATAATGATAGGTTCCTAGGTATGAAAGGTTTGAAATTGGAAGTTAAATAGGGTGAAAACGGGTTCCA
>LTAE01009678.1:7454-27004 GCA_001647135.1 Pontederia paniculata
GGGAGGATGGCTAACTGACATCATGCATTCAGTTGTAAGGAAAGTGGTAAGGTTGGGTTACAATATGCAGAACTAATGACTCATTTTTTGGATCTATTCTGAGTACCACGTGCTGTCACATTTTTTAGATGCATAATACCAGACTCCCATCACCAGTTTTATCTATTTTCTCCTTTTTCTATTATTTATTCGAGTCTGACTCACCCTATTGTTGGATGGGGTTTGACTTGTTACAAAGGTCTTGCGCTTCTTGACATTAGGAATGTTGACAGTTGCCACATGTTTTGTCTTCTTTTGTAAATGCCTCTTCAAAACATGGCAAATAAATTGCAGTAATTTCCTTCTGTATATTTTTCAGACATGGAACTCCTTGTCAAATGGCAATTGCACTAGAACTCTCCGTCAACATTCTGACTATGTTACTTGTCTTGCTGCTGCAGAAAAAAGTGTAAGATTTTGATATGCTTCTTTATGTTCTTATAACTGTTAACTTGCTATATTTTCTAAAAAAAACTTGCTATTAGTTTAAAAATATGTTTCCTTTCTCTTTTAATTATTAGCCGACCCCACCTAGTGGGATAAGGCTTTGTTGTTGTTGTTGTTGTTGTTCTCTTTTAATTATCTCATGGATTTTATGATTTAATATGCATATATAAACATCTAATGCACGATGGTTATTATGAAATCAGTGCAATATTGTCGCCTCTGGAGGTCTTGGTGGTGAGGTTTTTGTATGGGATATTGAAGCAGCTCTTCAGCCGGTTGCTAAATCTGTTGATACAGCAGAGGATGAAGCTTCAAATGGAAATGCCGGGCTTCCTATGACAAGCTTACGCTGTATAAATACATCCAACACGGTCCTTAACAACCAATCCCATGGCTACAGTCCTATTGCTGCCAAGGGCCATAAGGAATCAGTTTATGCACTAGCAATGAATGATAGTGGAACACTTCTTGTTTCTGGTGGAACTGAAAAGGTACTCTTAATGCATGGCTTTAAGTTTTGGATAATGTAATACACAGAGCAATGCAGGAAGCTTTCATGACACTGGTCTAAAATCATATTGTACATGGAGATTATAAATCACTTATGGCCTTTTCGTTTTAATCCTAATGGTATTGTGATAGAGGCTGGAAACATAAATGACAATAACTATAAAAATGAAACTAAGATAAATGTTACTAGTAGTAAAAGTGCAAGAATCTTAAACACTATTACAACTAATAACTTGTCCATTCGAGATGACAAATCTCCATAGTCCGTGTGGAGTGGACCAAACTCCAATGACAAGGATGATAATAAACTTCTCAAAGGCTGCCCACAAAGATAAAACCATCCATGTATTTATAACATGAATGGTTAGTCACTATAACTAAATAACATAACTAATAGTAGAGAACATGNTTCCTTTTCAATGAAAACTCGAATCAAAGGGTACTAGGTAGATAGGTGTAAAGATCTTTGTTGCTCTGATACCATTGATAGAGGCTGGAAACATAAATGATAATAACTATAAAAATGAAACTAAGATAAATGTTACTAGTAGTAAAAGTGCAAGAATCTTAAACACTATTACAACTAATAACTTGTCCATTCGAGATGACAAATCTCCATAGTCCGTGTGGAGTGGACCAAACTCCAATTACAAGGATGATAATAAACTTCTCATAGGCTGCCCACAAAGATAGAACCATCCATGTATTTATAACATGAATGGTTAGTTACTATAACTAAATAACATAACTAATAGTAGAGAACATGAACATAACTACCCATGAATCAGCCCACTATATTTCTAACTAATACAAGTGGTATCTTATCATATTGGCACAAGGCTTTCTGCAGGCTCACATGTGGCACAACACAACCAAAGCTTATCTTCCTTTCCCTGTTAATAAAGATATTATTATCATTAGATTTTGAGTACCTATGAAACAATTGTGTTTTTTTTTTTTTGAGATGTTTATGCCCAGACTACTTTATAATAGATTCCTTGCATGATAACTGTTGCATTTATAATTTTATGCACATAAACTTTTATTACTTTCTCACTCTACTGTAGGTTGTACGTGTTTGGGATCCAAGGACTGGCACAAAAAAGTTGAAGTTAAGAGGGCATACTGATAATATCAGGGCGTTGCTTCTTGATTCCACTGGGAGGTTTGCTTCTTTCAAATAACTTTTTTGGAGTTCTGATATTAAACACATTTTTTTACATTTCTTTTGGTACAAGATTTCATTTGGAAAACTTGCAGGTGGACCAAAAAAAATATTACTTATTATTGAGCATATGCATCCACATAGTTTAATTTACTACAAGAGTCACATGGCAAATAAATTTTTTTTTTGTTATACTGTTCCCCACAATTTTCTTCTGATGTCAGTAACAGTATTTAAATACTCAATTTGGTATCTTTACCTCTTGAGATCCTGTAAAACATTTCTAAAAAGGATCATATAAAACAAATTATGCTCATGTTGTTTGCACAGTCTCTTCAACGAACACGTAATGTAATCAAGATTGCATAATGTGCATGACCTCGATAATATTTCGCTTGTAAGATCTACTGTTGATCTGGTGACACTTTTCTAAATGCTTATTTATCTTCTTATTTGATTTTGATTTTCTTTAAAGCTTACATTCTTTTTGTTTTGCTATAGCCGACATTCACATTGACTTTTTTCGCTTATAGTCATCAACACCATATGTTTTGTTAAATATCTAATTTCACCATGACTTTCCAAATTTGCTAATCCTGGCATACCTCTCATGTGTTCATTAATTTATTCTGCTAATCCTAGCCAGTCCTAGCTAGTAAGGAATAGCCTTTATAACTATAATAGTTTTCAAGTTTCTTAAAAAATATATCTATTGCTAAGGGAATGTATTCATTATTTTTTTTTCTCCAGGTATTGCTTATCAGGTTCATCTGACTCAATGATCCGGTAATAATCCCATTCTTTATCTCCCTCTGCCTTTTTCCATGCACGCTTGTAAAAAAAAGCAGCACAGATATTTTTGTAACTGCTGTTAAAAGCACTTTTTATCCATGAATGCTTTTATGTCTTCTTCTTTGCTTAGTTTGTGAGGATCAAATAATTTACATAGACTGAAAACTAACATCCCAATATAACTCTCTTGAAATAAATATTCCAAGATAACCTTTGATCCTATTAAACAAATAATGTTGGAGATAATCTTCATATCCACTAGATTTCATCATAGTATTTGGTACAAGACAGATTCTTAGTGTGTGTTGGTGACTTGTTATGTTGTGTAGTCTATGGGATCTTGGTCAACAACGTTGTATACATTCTTATGCGGTCCACACAGACTCGGTTTGGGCACTTGCCAGCACTCCGTCATTCACTCATGTCTACAGTGGAGGGAGAGACCTATCTGTATGCAGCAAATTCAGTCTATCAAGTAAAGTTAGCTTTGAGCAATTGCTGATATATAGCTTTAAATTTAATTATACTCTATTTTTCAGTTGTACCTGACTGACTTGTCAACCAGAGAGAGCCTTCTGCTATGCACAAATGAACATCCAATTCTTCAGATGGCCTTACAGGATGATAATATTTGGATCGCGACAACAGATTCTTCTGTACATAGGTTGCCAGCTGAGGGGCATAATCCTAGGAAGGTTTTTGAAAGAGGCGGCTCGTTCTTAGCAGGAAATTTATCATTTTCCAGGGCAAGGGCTTCTTTAGAGGGATCTGCTCCTGTAAGTCAAAGTTTAGGTGTTTCTTATCTGTAAATCTGTTAATTGACTTTCTTTTGATAATTGAGTACTACTCTGTTCAAAATAGTCAAATTTAAGGATTTTTTTAGACAGGAAAGGATCGCCACTAGAGTTGTGGCCGTCAAATTTTATTAATGTAGAGAAAGTGGAATTACATCAATGTTCAAATGTACATAACATATCTCCTTTAAAATTTAATCTCCTGCCCACAGTTGTAGTCAACTTGAGGAATTGAAATCATCTACTAGTAATTAACTCAATTTTTCTAAGAAATGTTTCTCGAAGTATTTATCTTCTTTACGAGAGCAATCATTACTGTTGTTTTTCAAAATGTAATATGCAAGATTGATGAGAGTTCATCAATAGTGCATGAGCTTTCAATGGATCCGTTTTTGCATTTTTTTCTAGTACATGTTCCTCACATTCTGCTTTGGAACTGACTTTGTATGCGTGAAAGATATTTTGTCAAGTGATATTGACGTCTAGCTTGTTGCTAGGAAGTCACTCAAACCTCATTGGTCCCCGGTGGTTCTTGGGCATAAAGCAAGTAAACCATAACTCAAACTGCATTGCATATATTCCAACTAATTGACTTGCTTTTGATAATTAAGTACTCCTACTCTAAATTCAAAATAGTCAAACTAAGGAAATTTTTTTTTGAGAAAGGAAAGGATGACTACGAGAGTTGTGGCCGTCCAATTTTATTAATGGAGAAAAAGTGGAATTACATCAATGTTCAAATGTACATAACAAATACCCTTTAATATTTAATCTCCTGCTGAAAGTTGTAGTCAACTTAAGGAATTGATATCATCTACTAGGAATTAGCTCAATTTTTCTAAGAATTGCTTCTGAAAGTATTGATCTTCTTTATGAGAAAGCAATTGCCTCTATCATTTAAAATATAATATGCAAGATTGATGGGAGTTCATCAATAGTGCATGATCTTTCAGCGGATCCTTTTTTTGCATTTTTTTTCTAGTAGATGTCCCTCACATTCTGCTTTGGAACTTGAATAAAGACTTGGCATGTGTGAAAGATATTTTGTCATGTAATTTTGACGTCATCTAGCTTGTTGACAGAAAACCACTCTAACCTCATTGGTTTTCAGTGGTTCTTCGGCTTAAAGCAAGCAAACCATAATTCAAACTGCATTGCACATGTTGCAACTAGTGGTTCGTGCATATTCATGAATTTTGTAGTATCCTGTTTGTTGGCATACAAAAACTTTTATTTTTTTAACCTAAGAGCTTGAGGTGACACTGTTCTAGTGACTTCTGAAAGGAGGTACTTTTACTTAATTGTTGAGAGGGTGGATGGTAGAAATCCCTCACATATTCCATTACAGCAGACTTTTCTTTTAAAGAGGAGCCATATTTTTTTGTTGAGCGAGGGAAGGGCAACCATAAATTATAGTTGCCGTCCGTTTGTATTGACCAAAAAACAAGATGTACAAGTGTGTAAGGTGAATGCTGCAAAAGCCGAAACCTCCAAAACACAAAAAAACAAAAGATGACTAGCCAAAACCCCACTTGCTAATAAAAAAAATGGGTGATGTACAATATTCTCAATGTAACATCTTTCTTCCCCGAAAATGGTGCGGTTACGCTACAACAGCCATATTGCCCACATTGTGGCAATGCCAGTGGACCAAGACTGCCACCCCCCTGTGCTAGCATGGAACCATAATTCACTAGGATATGACTTATTTGCAAAATTTCTAACAAGCTTTATTATTTAAGAGCCCAGTAGTATGTAGTTACCTCATATTCATATGGTAGTGCGTGGCGCCTATCTTGGGATTCAAGAAGGCTAGCTTATCCTTTAAAGTTTAAAAGTGATTTCTCTTTAATTCCATGACATTTTCTTTTTTGAAGCTTTCGATGGCTTATTTGTGCAACATCAATACTTCTATTCTCAAAACATAGATGCTGCCACCGATCACTGACATACATTTCTTTTACAGATTCCTGTATATAAAGAACCAACTTTTACTATTCCTGGAGTTCCAGGAATTGTCCAACATGAGATCTTGAACAATAGAAGGCATGTTTTGACAAAGGTGAAATGCAGTTTAATGCATTACAAGATCCTTTTTTCTCCTGGTGATATTTGTATGTTTACTGCATATAATAATATTTGGTGATGTTGACAACTTGAAAATCCCCTTATAGGACACAGAAGGTTCAGTTAAGCTCTGGGAGATCACCAAGGGAGTTGTCATTGAGAACTACGGCAAGGTTCTCTCTAGTAACTCTTCTATTAAACATTTTGTTCTAGTTTTTTAAAACTTTGCCTTTTGAATTGTGAGGAAAAGCAGGCATGTCATTGTGCCACATCATTAGCTGTTTGGACAATCACGATTTTTTAGTGTTCATCACTAGCTGTGTGGATTATCACATATTTTCCTTAATGTCCATGCTACAGTCCTCTAGTATCAATCTGTCTGGAGTAGTAAATTTTCATTTGCTAAAACTGTTTTGGTATTTCTAATCTGCAGGTTTCATTTGAAGATAAAAAGGAAGAACTGTTTGAAATGGTAATCTTTATGGTTTCTTTTATATATCAAGTTGTTTATGTTAGTACCACGACTAAATGCTTTTGTACATCTTGGGATGATTTATTTTAATTGTTTCTCAAGGTGAGCATACCTGCTTGGTTCACAATGGATACCCGTCTTGGATGTTTATCTATCCACTTGGATACTCCTCAATGTTTTTCTGCGGAGATGTATGCCGCTGATCTAAACATACCAGGAGCATCAGAAGAGCAGAAGGTGTCATTTTCTAGATACACATTTTTCATAAGATTGAGATTATAAAATTGTGAATATTTTATCAGTATCTAGGAAAAATAATTAACCAGTGTTTGATGCCTTTAAATTATCTGTTATGTTGCTTGGAGGTGAATTATATAGATGATCGTGTTAAGGCAGATTATCTCTTACAAAATTTTGCAGATTAACCTAGCTCAGGAGACACTTCGTGGACTGTTGTCCCATTGGTTAGCTAAAAGAAAACAGAGATCTGGATCACAGGCTTTATCCAATAGTGATCTGGCATCCTCTAAAGAGGCCTCTGTTAGAAATATATCTCATTCAAAAATTGAGGTGGATGATGGGCTTGAGAGTAGCCCTTCTATGGTGCACTCCTCTTTCGAATTTTCTACTGTTTCACCTCCATCAATAATTACAGAGGGATCACATGGAGGACCTTGGAGGAAAAAGATTTCAGACCTGGATGGGACAGAAGATGAAAAAGATCTTCCCTGGTGGTGTATAGATTGTGTTCTCAATGGACGATTACCAGCAAGAGACCACACAAAGTAATATATCTGTTTCTTGCACTCTTTTGCTAAAGGAATTCTATTTATACTTGTGCGTAATTTAGTGTTTCTTAGCCCGTGACCATATTTTCATGAGCAAAATACATGGTCTGTACATTTGATGTATATGCTCAACGCTATGGTGATTTTGTTGACGACTTTAGTAGGAAAATTTTGATATTTCCGTTTTCACTCGTCTTGCAATTACTATTCTTATAACTTGCTATGTTTTGTTATGTTCCTGTGGATGTCTCGAGATGCATTACTTTTATTTTTGACATTCTTTGTAAAAAATGTATTTTAATTTAATATATTTACCTGGCATTTGATATTCAGTTACATATAAAATGTACCTTTTTCCTTCAAAAAAAAACCTTTTTCCTGCGAATGGAAACCATGTGAAAACTTCATCACATGTGAAGAAATTCTTGAAGGGCTTACTTGGTTCAATTTCATTTCTATTTCATGATGTAACTTCATATTATCTTATGGCTTGGCTGCAAATTTCTGTTTTTTTTTATATTGATCCTATCACATTCTCCCATCTGTTTCATTAGGCTTGGGATTAACTAGCTGGAAAGCATTAACTTAGATGTCCAAGTAGGTTGTTTTCCTCACCCTCTCTCCGTTTATGGTCCTGGTTAGTATTGTTTAATACCTCATATTACCATATCAAAGTCCTCCACTGTCACCCAGGCATCCAAATTTTCCTTGGTCAGAGGTTGGCAGAAACTGGTAGTAAAAAGAAAGTTCAAACCATGAAAGATTTAGTAACTTTTTACATTTTTCAGTATATATACATGGATGACTAACAAGATATCTAATCCATTTTTTCCCTTCCCATGCTAAATACATATGGATGACTAGTCATTTCTAGTCATCCTTTTACCCTCCGAAAACATGATGGGGAAATATTACTGCTAGATGCTAGTTTCGACACAGTCCGTCTTCCTGCCCATCTGCTCCATCCACCTCTCATAATGACTTTATATGTTTTGGTTCTAAAATGAAACCTCATTGGTTCTTTTCTTCTTTATCATGTGTTATTGTGTATCTAAGGTTAAAATAAAACATATATGTACTAATTTTTTTTGGAACAATATCATAAATCTTGATTCAATTATGTTATAATTCTTCACATGTTTATCTTTTCTTCCCTTCGCTGTAGATGTAGCTTTTATTTGCAAGCTTGTGAAGGCTCGAGTGTACAAATCCTTACACAAGGAAAATTGAGTGCTCCGAGGATATTGAGGATAAACAAGGTAAGAATTGCTTACTTTTGCATATCTAGGTTATTGGGAAGCAACTGAAGGAAAAAAATTTGGGATTCTATTTTCTTAAGAGAATTGAGGATTCTAATGAATTATGCAGTAAATTAACAAAACATGTTCATACTTCAAGAATCATTGGTATATTAATTTAAGTTGATCTAATCTCAGAGGTTAAAGGGAGTTTGTACTTTATCATGCTTTACAGGTTGTTAATTATGTCCTTGAGAAGATGGTTGTCGATAAGCCTTTGGAAGGTGGGAGCTCTGAAGCACCATTTAGCTTGGGATCAGGCAGCTCACAATCAACATCCATTGGAGATGGTTCTTTAAGATCAGGGATGAAGTGGCAAAAGTTAAAGCCATCTATTGAGATCTTGTGCAATAACCAGGCAAGTCTTGAAGAATTACCTTTGAGAATACTGCTGTACTTCCTTAAAAAGAAGTGTTTTCACTCTAACATAAGCTAACTAAGCTTTAGGAGATATGTGATTAAAGGAGCCAACTCAAATTAGAATTTTTTGTTCCATTATCACCAAAACTGAATTCCATTGGGCGGCTCATGAGTTTACTTAGCCACTTAAGTGCTCCATAAGCGAGAAGAATATAGCTTATCACATAAAAGTGGCTTTCAGTTGACCTCTCATAATTGTTAAAAGAGAAAAAAATCGTTTAGATCCTACAACACATACGCTCATTCTCTTTAAAGAAACACATGCTCATAGGAAATTACCAGAGTCATCCTACATGATTTTTTTTATTGAGATATACATGAATAATATTATATTTTAGTATTCTTTCTTGTTGTTAAATGTTAATGCTTCAAGGTCCTGGGGGATTTATAGAACTACTCGTGCACTTTCAGCAATGAGATTGGTCATGATTTACTGGCAATATCATCCATGTAGGTTTCCTGTTATCTGCGTTTAATGCTCTGTTAATATACTAATTGCTAAATGTTGTAAACCATAATCTCTATATCTTATATTTTTGTTGCGTATCACGTGTCGCTGAAATATAGATGTCACATATCTGGAGCATCACTGCCTGCCGGTGGTTATCGATCCGATGTCCTTTGTACCACCACCTGTTGACTTAACCAGCTAGATTAACTGAAGCTAGCATCACATAAGTAGATAGCCACTAATGCTAAAGGATTTGGCCTTGGCTTATAGTTCTTTCTTAACTTCTATACAGCATGACACATTGAACTGTGTGGAGATGTACGATTCTCTTGTGATTTTATATCATGTGGAAGCTAAAACATTTTAGTGTTCAACATAGGTGTCATGACATTATCACAATTCTCACTTTTGCTTCCATGTTTCATGTGACCCTTGAGTTAAACCTAGTTTTTATGCAGATTCTGTCCCCTGAAATGAGTTTGGCTACTGTAAGGACATACATATGGAAGAAGCCAGAAGACTTGGTACTCAACTATAGAGTGGTGCAGAATAGATGATTAGGATACCAAGTGAAGGTTAGAGTACCTCAACTTTATGGCTTTTCATCATTCTTGATATCACTGCTATCTATTGCTACTTTGTTCTCAAACTTCCACCATAACTCACATCTGTGCATTCATCTTATCTTCTGACCTTTTTAGACTGGAAGCTTTACATGCCTGGAAAGCATCACCCAATTTCTGTTGACCTTGGTAGTATACCTTTCCTGGATAACTTTTCGTGTTGCTGGAAGTTGTCTGTGGTGAAGCTCATATTATTTGCCCATTGCGTTTTGATTTTGGACTGGACACTCTCAAAAGCCGTATAGTGCAGTTTGCACAGATCTATGTTTTCAGCTCTGTGATTGGTTTCAGAGACATTTTCCGAGAATTTCCATGGTAAGCATGCAAAAGCACAGAACATCAGCGAACCAACACCTCTGGGGGGAAGAAAGATGGGTAGAACACAGAATAAAATCTGCAATGTACAGATGGTGATTCAGATGTTTATAAACAAGTGTTCTCATAATCCTATTATAAAACAGTCGCAATCCATATCTAGTTGCTCATTTTATTCCGATTCAATTTTGAACATGTATCTTGAGTTCTTTTTTCTCCAAATCTGTTGGCCCTTGTGTAAGATATCAGTTGTAGATCTCACGTATATTTCGAATTGTATGATCGGTGAAGCATATGCTTTTTCGTACAGTGGTTTAAATCAAGAACATTTATTTTTCTTTCTACAGACTAGTGCTTGCTTCCAAGTTCTACATTTCTGGACCAAAGCTAATTGAAATGAAGGATTATTGAAAAAAATGGATCTTAGTATAAGTTATGTACTCTTGTAATTAGTGTGATGAAGGCACCTTGCAATAGAAACTTGCCCTAATTCCAGATTTTAATCAGAGTATATTTTCCATCTATTTATTTGAACAACATATCAAATATGGAACTGGAACAGACTATGGAAATCCATAGTAGCACCGAATTGACTCGTAGAAGCACATCTGATTAGATTTTGTTTGTGTGCCAAGACATCTGACTAGATTTCACTTGGATTATTAGAACTTGCATATCGGAACAACGTACAAAAGCAACACATCATCGCCAAATCATTCAACTCTTATTCTGAGTTTATGAGTAAAAGAAACTTAGCATATATCAAATTGTTTTTTAGGCTTATAAGCAATTGAATCCATATTCCATGCCTGCATTACATAATAAATTCAGTTTTAATTCTCTCATTTCTCGAAATAAATTATTTCTTAAATAATTTATTGTTAAGATAATTTTAGTGTCTATTTTTTTAAAAAAAATTATGATGAGCCATTAATCGGGGTCTAACTTAAAACCTTAAGGTTTTAAAAATATCTACAAATTTGGTTCGAATCCCTCTCGGAAAATCATGTCTTTTGGAATCCAATTAAATTGTTGGACATTTTTTAAATAAAAAACCAACCTCAAAGACGGATGATCTATGATTCTCTACCCAATCAAACTTCAATAAAATGTTTGACTATATTCTTCAATACAAAAATATGCGTTATATGTCGAGTGTCTGTACATATATAAAATCACTCAATTATTATTGTATTAAGTAAATAAATATTAGCGAAGCATGACATAAAAATTTCTGAATTTCACTTCTCAAATCTTAATATCATTTTTATATGACCATTCATCCTTGCTTAATATAATATTTTATCTATCATAAAAAAAATTAGATTAGAAAAAAAGATAAATGTCTTAAAAGTAGTCACATTAAATATTTAGAAGTGACAATAAACACACTCTTACACAAACTATAGATAAACAATTCGAACACCAAAAAAAACTACAAATAAATATGTGACATTTTAAATTTTATAATTAAATACTATAGTTAGCATAAGGTAAATCACTCTTCCGTTTAGTTAATCAAAATATATCAATTTTGATTTTTACTAATGAGACTTTATTTACCCCTTTATTTATAATTTATCTTGTCTTTGTCTTTGTAACAAAAAAAAATATGCATTTTTAACTACTTCAATGAAATAATTCGGTTAACAATGATTACGACGAACTTCTCAAAAAATAATGTTCATCTAAAAAATTATCAGTATTTTCGCTTGTTCTAGTGTTAATCGTGAAAATTCCTTTACTTGCGTTTTTGAAAATTAGTTTTGAGAATTTTATTCTGATTTATTTTGTTATTAGATGTACTAATTTTATTTTAAATTGAAGAAAAAAAATTGACACTTATCGGCCCGGTCCGTTCTGGCCCTTACTTCGGCCGCCTTCGTCCATCTCCCACCCAAAGAATCGAACTCAGGAGTCAGGAACCCACGAGAGAGAGTGAGGAGAGAGAGAGAGAGAGAGAGAGAGAGAGAGAGATGAGCACAGAGGGCGGCGGAGCGGCCGGAGAGGCTCCGACGCTGCCGGCGAACAATACGATCTACATCAACAACCTCAACGAGAAGATCAAACTCGAAGGTTCACATTTTTCCTCTCACGAATCCTGTAATCAAAGCACGCTTAGGGTCTTATGCATTCACCCTCTTGTTTATTCTCTTCGTTGTTTTGCTTTCCCATCGTTAATGACATGAATCATGATATCACTTGCTCAAAATCTTGCAACAGAACTCTATAACATTGGCTTGTAGCACGAAAAAAAAAACATTTTTTTTCCTTTTCTTACTCTTGGGAAAGTGGTAATAGTCGTCGGTGTTAATCAAAATTTCCATTTATTATTCTTGTTAGATAAATCGGTACAGAGAGCAACTTTTCCTCAATGTTAAAGATAAATGTTGGTCGTTGTGGTCTAGACAAATGTTTGGCTTCTCTCAGGCGGTTTCTAGTGCTTGTAGAGTGTGGACTGAGTACAATTCAGCGTTGTGTACCTTTGTTTTGGTCCAGCTACGTCTTTTGTTGCTTATTGTGCATTGAGTAGCTTGACTTCCAGGTAGAAGTTGCATTTCATCTACCTATGTTCTGATTTGTTTCTGTCTAGAAGGGTACCTGGTCAACATAGGCAATCACTCCACAATTCATGGTCAAAATTTTTCCTAACCTGTTGTCTTGCCAGGATGTTGTTACTATGTAAAAAATGTGTCTATATGAATATGTGTGTCTATACAATGCACATTGTTGCTTCAAGAATATAACTTAATCTTCTTGCATGGTCTTTGTTAACTGCTGTAGGATCTCAACTTTTCTTTTTCATTTTAAGCATTAGCATATTCATAGTAAATACTAAAAAGAACAAATATGCGTGGTTGGCATCACTGGACTTTTTTCTTGCTGCATTTTTTTGGGTGGTCAACTTCTTGTTGCATATTTGATGTATTAGTTCTTTTACATTGTATTTTCTAATTGTAAATCACCAAATTGATTTAATGAAATGATGCTTTCCTTTTCTTTCACCCAAGCTTGTAACAAATATAAATTTCTTCGGATACATATTAATTTCTTTCATCCTTTGCAGAACTTAAGAAATCCCTACATGCTATCTTTTCACAGTTCGGGAAGATCCTAGAGATACTTGCTTTCAAGACACTCAAACATAAGGGGCAAGCTTGGGTGGTCTTTAAAGATGCTTCATCGGCAACTGAGGCACTCAATCGGATGCAAGGATTTCCTTTCCATGACAAGCTTATGGTAAGTAAGATCATGCTGACCACCGGGCATAATTAATCTTGTATGGAAATCGTAAAATACCATTATGAATCAAGATTATGTTAGGATTCTTAATTGAGTATTCTTTTTGAGACGAACTTAATTCAGTATGCATTACAAGGATTCTTGTTTAACAGTGACTTACTCTGACATATTAATGTTCAAAGGGTTTTTTTGAAGGGTGTGTTCAAAGGGTACTTAAGCACCTGATCATCTGTTGCATGCAATTTCTTCTTCTATTTTTCTCTTCTTGTGCCTCAACTTTTCATTTGTCTTTCTTGGGGTCTCTTCTAATGTTTGTAATAACTTGTTCTCCTTTATGAGTTTTCCAGAGAATACAATATGCAAAAACAAAGTCAGACATAATCGCCAAGGCAGATGGGACTTTTGTCCCTCGAGAAAGACGGAAAAGACACGATGACAGAGGTTTGCTTTCTGTTTATTGGAATCTCTCCTCCTTAATGTCAGTAAGCATGTTGCCTTGTTATTTTCCTAACTTGATTGATGAGTAACATGAGTTTACTGGAGTTTATTTATTTTTACCACGTCCATAACTTTGTTGTTACACCATTTCTCAATTATCGCATGTGGTTGTACTTCAAATTGCACTGTCGCTCTGAACTCTCAAGTATTTCTTGTGCTCATGAGTCAAATTACACTTTTTTTCTGAGGTGTGGGATTTTGCACGCTATTCGTGCCTTATCTGGTCCCATAATCATTTACTATTATCTTATTTTATTTTTGTGCATTGATGAATGTGTCTATAAATTTGAAAAAATATGTCCTTTCTTTATGATTTTGAATTTCATTTTATCTTGTTAGCTTACATGTGCATGTGATTCTGCCATATATATTTATATTACTACAGTCAGCTTGCAAGTTTATGTGTTTGCTATGACACATTGTAATGATTTATTTTCCATATACATCGTGTTTATATTGTCCAGCTGCAAATTTGTAAGAATATTATAACAATTATGAGGCAAAGTATGGTTTTATAAGTAGCCAAAATCCATGAGTTTGAGGAATCATTTGTAAGATATGTAATGCACACATGTGGATTATATCTTCCTTTTCTAGTTTATCTTATTCTCACCATCAAAAACACATAAAATATTCAACTTGATGCAGCTGAGAAAAAACGCAAGGAACAGCATGATAACAATCACACAGGGTTAGCTTATTCGGGTGCCTATGGAGCCGTACCACCAGTAAGTATTTTTCTCAGTTTTCTCTTTTTCTTTCAGTTTATATATTTTGGCATAAGATCTTACTTTCAAGATCAAGAGATCAATCAACAGTATTTATTATTTAATCATAGCATGAAGTGATTCTTAGGGGAACCTCTTGTTATGCTGAGAAAATAGTGTTTCATGCTAGGTTCTTATATCAGGACCAAGAATTTAACGTGTAAAAAAATCTTCTATATACCTATGATCTCATACTGTATATATCAATATTCAATAAAATTGAATCTCTAGTAATTTTAGGTGGTCATCCTTTCTCTCCCAAAAGAAAAAAAGAAAATCATGTCCTGAAGCCCTTGCTTGAGGAATTGTGTCAGGGCATCCATATTTAGAAGAAAATGATAGAATTTTGTTAGAGAATAAAGTGTCAATCATGGATACACGGCTATGTGTTTGTCCATGTGGAGTGGACAAAACTCCTAGAGAAGTGATAACAGCAGACACATCCATTAAAACAGCAGTTAACTACATATTTGTACTAACATTTTTAGGGGTTATTTGTACTAGCATATACTAGGCAAACTACTATAAACTTGGAGAACTGTGCCCACGTGAGCTCTGCTGTAAACATGATCCTGGAATATGATTTATTCCATTAACCAGCTGAACAAATTGCATCGTGGCATCATGTCTTCCCAAATTGAACAGTTACAACTGTAGGGAGAAATGGAAGTTTATCATCTGTCGCAATATACATTATCAATATACCTATCGTTTTGGCTAATTGGCTGTCTTTCTGTTTCCAAATATTATCACTAGGAGCTATAGATAAGTATATGCAATTCTTTAAAAAAAAGTATATATAATTCTTTGAATCCCTAGAAAATCTATTAAGCCATTTTTTTTGTAATGGGCCCCAATGGGAATGCACTTTTAAGTTTTGATCCCCAGCATCCGTAACTTACTTTCCAGTTGGTCTTGTTCTTATCCTCAGTGGACTGAGGATTGAATCTTTTGATTCACTGAAGCTGTTAATTTAACCTTGTAACGGATTCGTTAGTTTGTCATGATTCAAAAGGCACTTCCGTAGATCTCTGTATTGGAGAGTTGCAAATCTATTCGAATTTATGAAATAGAATTGGGATAGTTATTTCCTAAAAAAACCGGGATTGTTTAAAAAGAAAAATAAAATGAGCTTGCATTCCTTCTCAAAGTACTAAGATTAAGCACATATAAATAATGTGGTGATATATTCAGTCTGAACCACATCAAGTAGAGAAGTCGTTGTGGTTCACGAGTCCTTGTTGCATTGATCCTAATATAGTCATTTGGTTGTGAGCCTTTTCTTGATGGAATTTTCAATTAATTTCCTTGCTATTCATGCCATCTTATAACTAATGCTTTTCTCAGTTGCCATACCCTGGAGGGGCCAAGATACTTGAAGCGCCAGTCCTGCCTAACAATATTCTGTTCGTTCAAAACCTTCCCCATGATGCTACTGCGATGATGTTACAAATGCTGTTCTGTCAGTACCCTGGCTTCAAGGAAGTCCGAATGGTGGAAGCGAAGCCAGGGATTGCTTTTGTGGAGTATGGAGACGAAATGCAATCTTCGGTTGCTATGCAAAGTCTTAACGGTTTCAAGATCACACAACAGAATCCCATGCAAATCTCATATGCAAAAAAGTAGTTCCCGTGTGGGCTTATGAGACATCAATCACTTTGTCACTTAACACCTTGACTGTTATTATGTATCATTGGACAAATTAGAAAGATTTACTGATCAGTGTCTTAGTATGAAATGCACTCATTGAACAATCTACTTAAATTTGTTAGCATCGTTCTTTGTTAACAATTCATGCCTTAGATCAAAGCTTTGTACGTTGGTAGCAATATTGTTTTCTTTGGTAGAATTTCGGTGATGATTTTTTTCCTGTAATATCTTTAATGTTTCAGTGTCACCTCGTATATGTTCATGTATTATGTGCTATGTTCAGTATGGATGTTTATTCATTCACAAGCTCAAATACTGTCATGTTCATTTTGTAGCTATTTTTAATCCAACTGAACTTTAGTTTATGACGGAGTTTGCGAAAAAGTTATTTTTAGATAGGTAAAATTAGTCGTCTATATCTATTAACAACCCTGTATTAATATTAAATGACACAGTTGTGTTGGCCATAATGCTGCAATACCTGTAATAGTATTTCGAAGGTCAAGAGTGCAAGAAAGAAATCCTAAATGACTTGTACTTTCTTATGATGGAGCTATGGTACTGTTTTTATTTAAGGTGTTAAAAAGGAGTTTACTTAAAGGTTATTGCCGGATTCAAGTAGAGAGCAGATTTTATAACGACCTATGCATATAAATTTTATTAAAGTAGGGGAACTTTAATCTTCGGAGTGATGCACGAAAAGGTAAGTCTATTATTTATTATATATGTTGTGCATGCTACTTGTTAGCAACGACAAATGATTACACCTACACATCCAGATTTCAGTGGCTCTGTTAGTGTATATGATAAAAGGAAGGAAACATAATCAAGTTGATTGACACATACGATTAGCGGATCTGTGTTTCGAATTGAGAGATCGAGAGTTAATAGCCTCAAGTTCGAGTCTCGGAATTCTCAATTTGGTCAGAATTTAACTTTTATTGCTTTCGTCCGAACATCAGATTAATCGAGTACTAATAGTCCTGAATTATTGATGGATCTCAAATCGTGATCGAAAATAAAAAAAAAGGAAGGAAACACATTTGTAAAAGCCGCCTTCATTCCCATCATCATTCTATTTTGTAGGATAAATTTGTTAGACATGCCTTTTGGAACCCAATCATGCAGCTAACCTACATAATCCGGAAGGCTTGCACCATATCATTCCTCCTCACCAACTTCATCAAGTTACAACGCCTAATTTGGCCACTCTCCAATGAGTGATCATGTGTTGGCCACCACCAAGGATTGACTAATTCAACTGCTAAGCGATCTAAACTTGTATAAGAAACTAAATTATTCAAAATATACAAGAAATTACGAGCATTTGTCTCCCAAATAATAATATTGATAATGTCTTAAATCTTAACCCAGTGATCAATGATACGTATGTTTTTCAGTGCATCACAGCCGCTCGATTAATTGGGGCGGCGAAGTCGCCCGTCCCATACGGAGTCTCGCTGTCCGATCAGCAAGTCTGAGGGTGGTCTTGGGGGATTCCCCTGTGGGGGCTCGGGGGCGAAGCCCCCAAAATCTAGACAACTCTAGAGTTTATGTTTCCTATTTTGTATTGGGAGTCCTTATATAAACTTCCTAGAGTTTGGGTTATTCAGTATCTTGTAATCATCTATTATTTCTCTATCAAAGAAACTCTCAGTCGCCGACCGAGAACGTCGCCCAGTTAAGAGTGAACCTCGTAAATCTCGTGTCTTCTTCTGTGTGTGCTCTTGTCTCTCTCTCTCTCGTCTTATATCTCAACACATATACACTCATTTTTCTTGATACCCTTGAGAGATCCTCAGTATCTAGGGCTAACATAAAATCGAGGTGAAAGAGTAAAAATAATATTCCTTTGATTAAGTTGATAATTTTAAAGCTCGAATTCGAGGCTACTAACTTTATAATATAAATTTATTAATTATACGTGTCAACTGAACTTAATTATATACACTCAATGCCAGTTATTGGTGATTGGATGCATGTGAATAAAGTAATGTGATTGAACATGAATCATTTTCTGAATAAAGGTAAGCTCCAAGATCATTTTGTTTTCTGGTATAGATCTCATTGTCCTGCCTTCTGAATCCAATCATGCAGCTGCTGCTGCATCACCATCTTGGAAGGCTTTGCATTATACATCCCTCCATGCGAACTCCACAAAGTGGCAAGCTGGTGGAGTGGCCAACCTGTCAGCACCTGCAATTGGCTACCTATCTTTCTCAAGTCTTCTCACTAAGTTGACAACTAGGTAACCACAAAGCCATTCCGGTCTCATTTCTCCCTGATAGAATGATCACAAGCATAAGATTGAATATTTAAACTATCTAAATATTTAATCATCATTGATAGAGTCACAGCTACACTGGAATATAGCACCGGACTGCAACCACTAACAAAAAAAAAATCTTAAAGCTTCAATGAAGAAATATAGCACCGGAATCCCCGACGGTATCTTTCTTTTCTTTTCCTTTCTTCAGATGGAAACAACTGATGACTTGCATCCGGAAGGAGATGCGTGAATAAATGACAAGTGAAAAAAAAAACAAGTTCTTTGTGTGGATGATAAGTAGTTTTCATATAGATAATTTTGTGTCAAAATATTTTTATTTTTCATTCATTTTCAGCTTAAATGTATATTCTCTCTTGTCTATAATCTTAATTTTTCAAACTTCTTGTATAAACTGACATGCAGAGTTTTATATCAAAATATGCATGTATTGATAGAATTCCAGCTCTTATCATCTCATTTTGATTTACTGATTAATCGCTAACCTAATCCATAACATCAAATCACTCTATGAGGAACATTTTTATTTAACAAATCATTAGAAACTAATGTATGAGATGTTGTTTGTTGTTTTGTCTTTAGCACAGGATATTTTGAAGCCGTCAGAAATATTCCTGGTAGCATCTTCTGCCTTTTTGAGCTGTTGCTGCAGAGGCTGCCATCTGTCCAAAGTCTCCCACCTTTTTGAAGCTGCAATAGAAGATTCTTTTGGAGGGGACAACTGGCACAATCACAGAAGCTGTAGATAAATCAGAAGGCCATGAGAAAGACTATAAGAGGAAAAAATGACTGCTATCAAAGGGTCTTCTCCTCCATTTCTTTTGGGTTCTCTCTCTCGGCTGTTTCTGGAGGAAGGTAGAACCATTCTGAAATCTGAAGACTCATCAGGGTTTGGGGAGCTACACAACAGGATTGAAGGAAGAA